>PVIY010024336.1:0-38165 GCA_004026745.1 Myrmecophaga tridactyla | reverse complement strand
CTTTTTGTTTATGTATACATTGAAAAGAGGTTGCGTGAACCAAGGGATACCCAGACATAAGTTTAAACACTGTAGACTGTATTTAAATTATAGATAAGAGCACACCTAAGACGTACTTGAACTGGTTTCATTTCATGGCTGCCAGCATTGAGGATTCATTAGGAAAATGCAGCCCCAGCCCTGGCTTCAGGCCATATGCTAGGGTAAATCAGAGGTACGTAATGATTGGACCTTGATTCTGGTCAAGTTATTCCTTTCTATGCCTCAGTCATCTCTGACAAGATAGTAAACTGTGCTGGTTTGAAAGGAAGTTTGCCCCCTAAGAAAAGCCATGTTTTAATATAAATTCCATTTCATAAAGGCAGAATACTCTCTATTCAATACTGTATGTTTGAAACTGTAATGAGATCATCTGCCTGGGTGATGTGATTTATTCAAGAGTGGTTGTTAAATTGGATTAGGTGACGACATGTCTCCACCCGTTTGGGTGAGTCTTGATTGGTTTATTGGAGTCCTATAAAAGAGGAAATATTTTGGAGACTCAGAGACTCAGAGAGAGCAGCACCACAAAGCAGAGAGTCCACCAGCCAGTGACCTTTGGAGATGAAGAAGGAAAACACCTCCCAGGGAGCTTCATGAAATAGGAAGCCAGGAGAGAAAGCTAACAGATGACACCGTATTCACCATGTGCCCTTCCAGCTGAGAGAGAAGCCCTGACTGTGTTCGCCATGTGCCATTTCACTTGAGAGAGAAACCCTGAACTTCATCGGCCTTCTTGAACCAAGGTACCTATCTTTTCCTGGATGCCTTGATTGGACTTTTCTATAGACTTGTTTTAACTGGGACATTTTCTCGGCCTTAGAGCTGTAAATTAGCAACTCATTAAATTCTCCCTTTTAAAAGCCATTCCGTTTCTGGTATATTGCATTCTGGCAGCTAGCAAACTATAACATAAACAAAGAACTGATAACTTGTTCAGATATTATGATGATTAAGGTGCTTAATCTTTTATCATATTTAAGACTTTGGATGGGAGCATAAGAAGATTAAATAAGTGGATACTTGCATAATATTTAGGACAGGTTCTAATTATGTAAGCTATTAATATAATTTTCTGACCAGGAGGTTTATTACCTTTCTCATATTTTTAGGAGTTTTGGTGTGGCTTTAGACTCTATGGTTTGCAGGAAGATAGGAGGTTTCTCATACTATGAGAAAGGGAAATGTCATAAGAAATATAATGCAATTTCAGAATGGCAATATGAGCTGTGGCTGATGTACACAATGCTGGAATTTAGAATTCCATAATGCCTCAAGAAACTTGTTAGGGGTCATCTGAGGTTTTAAGTAATTGTTTCCCAAATTAGGATTAAGAACAAAAATCCTGATGATATGTCACAGAGATTAGTTGTTTGCATCTTCTGTCCTCTGTACATTTAGATTTATTTATTCTTTACTTTGTTATTCCATAGGGAATAATTATTATTTTGGTAATTTAAGAAACCCAGTTCCCAGGATGTTAATTATGGTGTAAAGTCTTACCTCTATTATGTAAACACCCTGAAATGCTCAGTACTAGGAATGTAATGTTTACCCAGTAAGTTTCTTAGCTAATACTAGACTCAAGTTCCTTGAAAATGTAAATGAATATATTTTCTCAGCAGAAATTATTCTAAAGGTAGATCTAATTTAGTTCTTTTAATTAGAGAACTTATTTTTTTTTTGGCAAGGACAGGCTCCGAGAATCAAGTCTGGGTCTTCAGCATGGCAGGCGAGAATTCTGCCACTGAGCCACCATTGCCCATCCTAATTAGAGAACTTTTAACAGAACCCACATTCTGGTGTTCTTATTGAGTGAAATACCTCTTTTGGCATTGAGAGATGCCAAATGATGGGAAATGATGGGAAATTGTGACAATATCATCAATATGAGCACCGAACACTGGACAAGATCTATGAGTGTGAAAATGAATGCAGACTGAAAATAGTCCTCTCTCAACTTGAGAAAATAAATATATTCTTTTGAACTTTCTATTGCATTTACCACAACCTCGTTTCCTATTATTGGCCTAGAAAATTTGGGAGAATAGTTTTGAAGTTCATATTCCTATTTCATCTCTGGGACAGGCAAATATTTCACATTTTTTTTATTGAATAGAAGAGGAAACCTGACCCAGGATAACTCTTTGTTCTCATTTCTTTAAACTTAGTAAAGAAAAAAAGTGAAAAAAAATCTAGGTGCATGAGTTCTTGTCTAGCTTTGCTTCACTCAATTTTCATTTCACATGTGGGTAAAGTCATGTATATACTCCTCCTACAATCTAAGATCACATATACCCCAGCAACGAGATTACAGAAAAACTCCCCTGAGTAAATTTAGTTACTGTAAGAAGGAACTAAATCAAAGTATGTATTATATAGTATTGCAAGATGTGTGGCACAAATTGGAAACAGCTTATTAACCTTATCAGGAAACAGGCATCAAATATACATATATTCCAATAACAATCACCCCAGTACTTACAAGTTATACTGGAGAATATGCATTTCCATGTTCCTTCTAAATAAAATCTCAGTTTTATGGGTGGACCCATACAACCCCAATCCTCAGTAGGTCTATTTCTCTGGCCTCTCTCTAGAATTAGGGTAAGTACCCACTGCTATCAGCCAAAGTCACAGTAATTGATTTCTGATGGGCACTCAGTGGAGCTAGTGAGTCAGCTGTGGGATTATGTTGGAAGTATTGAAAAGAAGAGCTTTTTAAATATTGAGACAATTTTTCTAGGCAGATTAAAGCAACACTGTAGCTCTGTTTGCCAAGGAGAGGAGAGAGTCTGCCTGAGAATTGTCATCAAAGAAGAAAGAATTGTCTTTTAACTAATTGCTGTTAAAAGACAAGTACTGAAATAATATATATATATACCCACAAACACACATAATAACACATTAGCATTTTATTGTGAAATATCACATATGAATAAAAAAGTGGTAAATTTCAAATTACATTTTAATAGGTAGTTTTAGAACAAATTCAAAGTGTGCTATGGGTTACAGTGCCACCATTAGAGATATTTCCTTCTAGCTGCTCTAAGACACTGGAGACTAAAAAGAAATATAAACATAATGATTCAGTAGTCATACTCATTTGTTAAACCCTGTATTCTGGGTTGCAACTCCTCTTTTTCTCCTGTGATCATTTCCTCAATCTGTACGGAAATCAGGACAATGACCATTCTAACTTCTTCTTGTTCAAAAAAGGTGTTGGACATTATGGGGAAGGTGATCTAACTGCTTGATTCTTTGGTAGAAGCTTGTGACTCTGAGTTTCAGGGCTTATGTGGCCTAAGACCCACCTGGAGGTTTTAGATTTCCAAAAAATAAACTTAGGGAATGAAACTTTTATAGAGTCTCAGAGCACTGAGTATTCTTTAAATTTTACAAGAATTCTGTTTGCTGGGAATTGGCACACCAGGGTCATTAGTAATATCTAGTTGATGCTTACATAAGAATAATCTCCAGAAAAGCCTCTCAATTTTAATTGAAATCTCTTACCCACTGATACCTTATTTTGCTACGTTTCTTTCCCCCCTTTTGGACAGGTAGGCATTGTTGATCCCATGGTTACAAGGGCTAGACTTATCGCTGGGACTCTTGTCCCACATTTCCAGACAGATTTACACCCCTGAAGATCATTTCCCATATAAGGGGTGTTATATTTTTACTTGCAGAATTGGCCTGAGAGAGAGAGAGACAGAGAGATAGAGACACAGAGAGAGAGACAAAGAGAGAGAGAAACACAGAGAGAGAGACACACACACACACACAGAGATAGCATCTGTGCAACAAAAGAGGTTCTTTGGAAGTAATTCTAAGACATGATTATATGTAGGCTTAGCATCTCCATTGCACACATAAGTTTCCTAAGAGCAAGCCTCAAGATCAAGGGCTTTGTCTATTAACTTGGGAGTCCTTAATGTTTGGGTGAGTATTAGGATTTCCCAGGTGGGAGAGCTTAAGAGTTCCATATTTTTTCTCCAGTCTCTCAAATGACTTTGCCAGTACTTTTGATATCTGACCAACATATCCTGCAATGCATCTGTGTATTACATTAAACTATACAGAATTGCAAGACAGCATTCCCAATTCTGTGCTCCATGTGTTTAGGTTGTTTAACTGAACTTGTTAGGTTAAATTAGATTGCGTGCTACAGAAAATTTAGGTCTTGGTCAAAATAAGCCTCTCTTGGTTTTGCCTCATAGAGTAGTTGAAGTTCTGAAATATGGACAATATCAGATTTGACCCTTACTCTGATTTCTCTTAGCCCCAACCAGATCAGCTTAATTCTTATGTTTATTTGAAGTCTGATCTCTTTCTCAGTCTCATTAACAGCTGTATGTAGGAATGTTGACTTTCAGAACTGCAGAACTCCAGGTCTGAGACTTAGGTGTTACATAGCTACCTAGAGTTCTGGGAAAATACTAGGTTATACATAAATAGCATAGCTTCTAAAAATTAAGGATTAGCACTTAAAGCTCAGTAATAAATGTGATAGTATCTATGCTGTAAAAGCTCACAATCTAGACCCTAATTTTCTTTAGATATATTCTAAAAGAGACCACACAACATTGCCCTTTTATTTCTGGCTTATTTTGCTCAACATAATGTCCTCATGGTTGATTCATCTCATTACATGTCTCATGACTTCATTCATTTCTGTGGCTGCACAGTCTTTCATCATATGTATACACTCCAGTTCTTTCTTCTGCTTCTCAGTTCATCTACCTTTCAGCCACCTCATTATTTTGGGTATCATGAATAATGTCACTTTAGGCATTAAAGTGAAAATATCTATTTGAGTTCCTGCTTTCAGTTCTTTTGAGTATATTCCCAGTAATGGGATGGCCTAATTATATGGCAACCCTATATTTAGCTGCTTATGAATCCACTACATTATACATCAGATAGGCTGCCTAATTCTGCTACCCTACCAATATTGAATAAGTATAACCTCCATCTCTATATGTTCTCTACCTCTTGAATCTTTTTGTTTATTTATTTTTTATGAATCTGAAGATTTTGGTGAAATATATTCATAGAGCATATATTCCATCCAAAATAAATACTGTTTCACAATATCCTCACTTAGTTGTACAAGCATCATCACTCTCAATTTTAGAAAATTTTCATTGCCCCAAAGAGAAAAACAGCAGATAGACACACTCACACCAAAGAAAAAGTCCAAAGCTCCCTTTTGCTTTTGTCCCTCCCCAATTATTTATTACCGTATTGTTGTGGTTCTAGGGAGGTATTCCTGTTAAAGATGAACAATATCATGCAATACATATTTTCTCTCAAATGCACCTCATTTTTAACTCTTTGTAAAAGTGTAAGAACTTTATTTATATTTCTAGTGTTAGTCATGTTGGGCATGGCTCTAAAAATTTCCTTTCAATCATATTCAACTTCAATATAGCACTGTTACTTATAAACCAACTAATGTATTATCATCACCTCTATCCATTCCTTTACTTTTAAGTTCAATCTCGTTGACTACTCTGTACATATTAGGTAACCATTCCCCCTTCTCTAGCTCCTGTCTATTTCTAGGTCCTCTATATTCTACATTTTAAGACTCAGAGTTTACATTTTCCAGGGGGTTAATACTAATGAAATCAGACAGTATCTACCCTTTTGTGTCTGGCTTATTTCATGCAATATTGTATCCTCAAGCTTCATCCATGTTGTCATATGATTGTGGACTAATTTCTTCTTCCAGCTGCATAATATTCTATATGTATATACTTCATTTTTTAATCCACTCATCTGTTGACCAACACTTGGGCTGTTTTCATTTTTGAAAATTGTGAATAATGCTGCTATGAAAATTGGTGGGAAAATGTCTGTTTGTGACACTGCTTTCAGCTCTTCTAGTTATATACTGTGTAGTGGCATTGCCAGATTACAGGGCAACTCCAGATTAATTTTCTGATGAATCACTACTGTCTTGGACAGTAGCTGTAACCCTATACACCCCCACCAACAATGAATAAATATTCTAATTTCTCCACATCCTCTCCAATGTTTGTAGTTTCTGGTTTGTTTAATGGCAGCCATTCTTGTAGGTATGAGATGATATCTCATTGTGGTTTTGATTTACATTTCCCTTACAGCTAATAAAGATGAACTTCTCTTCGTGTGCTTTTTAGCCATTTATATTTCCTCCTTGAAAAAATGTCAACTTATATCATTTGCCCATTTTATAATTGGGTTATTCTTTTGTTGTTGAGTTGTATGATTTCTATATATATATACTGTATATCAAAGCCTTATCAGAAATATGGTTTCCAAATATTTTCTTCCATTAAATTGGCTGCCCCTTTAACTTTTTTGACAAAGTTCTTAGAGGTACAGAAGAATTTGACTTTCAGAAGTTCCCATTTGTCAATTTTTTCTTTCATTGTTTGTGTTTTATGTATAAAGACTAAGAAACTACCCTGTAGTTTCTTAAGAAGATGTTTCCTTGTAATTTCTTCAAGAAGTTTTATGGTACTGGTTCTTATACTTAAGTCCTTGATCCACTTTGAGTTAATTTTTGTATAGGGTGTGAGATAGGGGTCCTCTTTAATTCCTTTGGCTATGGATATCCAGTTCTCTCAACTCCATTTATTGAAAAAGCTATTCCTTTACAGTTCAGTGGATTTTGGAGTCTTGTCAAAGATCAATTGATCATAAATCTGGGGGTCTATTTCTGAGTCCTCAATTCAATTCCATTGATCAATGTGTCTAACTTTCTACCAATATCATGCCATTTTAACTACTGTGGTTTTATAATAAGCTTCACGAAATAAGTCTGTCCACTTCATTCTTCTTTTTTGTATGTTTTTGACAATTTGGGATCCCTTATGCTTCCAAATAAATATGACGACAAGTTTTTCCAAGTCTTCAAAATAGGTTGTGAAATGTTGGTTGGGGTTGCATTGAATTGGTAGATGAATTTGGGTAGAATTGATATCTTAAAAATATTTAGTCTTCCTATCCATGAGCACAGAACATCTTTCCACTTATATAGATCTTCTTTGATTTCTTTTAGCAATGTTTTGTAGTTTTCTGGGTCCAGATCCTTTACAACTCTCGCTAAGTTTATTTGATTCTTTTAGATGGTACTGTGAATGGATTTTTTTTCTTAATTGTCACCAGCTAAGTCATTATTTGTAAATAGAAGTATTACTGATTTTTGTGCATTAACCTTGTATTCTGTGACTTTGCTGAATGTGTTTAACTCAAGTAGGCTTGTTACAGATTTCTCAGGATTTTTCATGTATAGGATCATGACACTTGTAAGTAATGAAAGTTTTACTGCTTCCTTTCCTATTTGGTTGCCTTTTATTTCTTTTTCTTGCCTGTATTGCTCTAGCTATAAGTTCTAGAACAATGTTGAATAATAGTGGTGACAGTGGGCATCCTTGCCTCATTCTTGATCTCAGGGAAAAAGCTTTTAGTCTCTCATGGTTGAATATGATGCTGGCTGTGGGTTTTTCATATATGCACTTTATATATAATATTGAGGAAGTTTCCTCTGCTTCTATTTTTTGCTGCTTTTTATGAGAAAAGGATACTGAATTTTGTCAAATGCTTTTTGCAGCCTCAATTGAGATAATTATGTGATTTTTCCCTTTTGACTCTTTAATATGTTGCATTACACTGATTGAGTTGTTTTTGTTGAACAACTATTGCCTGCCTGGAACAAACTCCAGTTGGTCATAGTGCATAGTTCCTTTAATGTGACATTAGATTTGATTTGCATTTATTTTGTTGAGAATGTTTGTATCTGTATCCTTTAGAAAGATTGGCCTGTAGTGCTCATTTCTTGTAGTACCTTTATCTGGTTTTGGTATTAGAGTGATGTTAGTTTCATAAAATGATTTAAATTGTGTTCCATTTTCCACTATTATTTGGAGGAATTTGAGCAAGAATCGTGTTAGTCCTCTCTAGAATGTTTCGTAAAATTCCTCTGTGAAGCCATCTGGCCCTGGACATTCAATTGTGGGATTTTTTTTTTCATGGGCAAGCACCAGGAATCAAATCCTTGTCTCTGGCTCTTCTAGTGTTTTCTTGATAGAGTTTATATTTTTAGCCAACCCATTGAACTTATTTAGGAAATGTGTATGATTAGTTGTTCCCAATTCTGTGTCCATTCTAGTGCTTTAATTCGGTTATTTGGCTGGGCCATATTATCTTGCATCTTCACGTGCTTTTTGATTTTCTGCTGACTACAAGGCATTTGGTTATCTTGATAAGATTATTTTGAAAATTAACTCCTCTCACTCATCTAAGATTTTGCAGTTGTTTGTGCTTGTGTTGATGGTCTTCTTTTGCACTTGGTTTGTTAGTAATTCCCTGCCAATCCAAGGCTTGGATCTCATGCAGGAAGTGAAATTCTGAAGACCTGTTAAAAGCGAGGCAGAAAGGCAGTTTGCCAGACTGCACTTTCCATGTCTTTCCAGCAGATGGTAGGAGTTCGGCTATCTCTTCCCCCTCAGGTCTGACTTTCACCAATTAAGCCATCCAACTGTGACAGGCCCCAACCTGGTGCAATGCCAGTCAAGACCACATGTTTCTTTTTGTGCTGAAAGTCACCAAACCTAGGGCTTAAGATATGCAATGTGCTCCTTGGCAGAAAATCCACTTGTGGGCCTAATGGGTCTCACATGTAGTGGCTTTGGACTGTTGGACTGACTATTCCAACTACATGTGCCCAAAGCCAGCCCAGGAGATCCTGGTAATGTGGAACAGCTCACTCCCTCATCATAACCCTCTGCCCAAGCACACCCTGAGTGCTTTGGTCCTTGCTGGAGAATGGATAGAAGCAGTGGGACTCAAGGATTCTCTTTTACTGGCCAATTGTCAGGTCTGCTCAGCACTGCATTCCCCCCTCCTCCCAAGGGGAGAGACCCCAGTCTTAGTCTCTGAAGCAGCCTTCTCCAGAGGTGTGTGAGTGAGTCCTGTGCTCCTCAAGGTCTCTGTGCACAGGTATATCAAGTCTGCTGGATTTAGGGCTCCCCATAGGAGCTCTTGGCTGTGAAGATGAGAGGGAAGACCTCTCTAGCTTATGCAGAGGTGGGCATGTGGGAGCACATTACTCATTAAGTGCCCACTACAGCTTGCATGTTGAGCCTGGCCTAGCTACAATCATGACTGGGTAAACTCACCCCATCCTCTCAATCATAATTTTTCTGCTTCTTCATTCAGATCCACCCTATGATATAAAAGTCCTCCTCTGGCTAATCATACCCTGGAGTCTCGGTTATTTTTCTAGTTTTTCCATGGAGTAGAGGTAAACTCAGCCTATCCTGTTTTGACATATTCCTGGAAATCCCCTGAAAGCATATTTTTGTACAGTTGAATTCTCTGTGGTCTGTGTCCAGTTATAGCAGCAAAAAATTCCCAATTGCATTTAAGTCATTTAAAAAGAAGTTTGGTACCAAAAGATGACCAATAAACTTAATTATAAATATCTTATTCATCATAGATTAAAGTTCATGTCTTTTTGAGGTGGAATTTACTTTAAAACTAATATATCTTTACAGCCATAGATATATTCATTAGGCAACATTTTTCTCAAAATTTCATTTTCATATCTCCAAGCAAAGCAGGCAGTTTCTTAGGTCCATGGAATTATTTAAGTTTTCTCTCTCTTTTGTTTCATTCACTATTCTGTACTTTACAAAATCATTCATGCCCAGTTCCTATTATGCATCTCTTCTCTTTTGAACTCAGGAAAATACCTTGCTGTTTATATACAGCAGAAATGAATTTATTGGATAAAATCTTCCTGACCTGTTCTGGCCTTAGATAACCACAAATTAATTTGAATACAGTTAAAAATATATCATAGCATTTATAAGGGTTACTAGCTTCCTTCAATATTTGTTCTCTTTAGACATGTAGAGTGTCAAGATGCTTTAATCATCCCATTGCTGGCGCAAAAAATGATTTGCATTCTCTCAGTTTATTCCAACCTGTCTTTATATAGAGTATTCTAGTACTTGTATAATAAATTCTATTGCACTAGTTAAATTGAAGTAATCAACAAATACTATAAATCAATTTTCTATTTAATAACTTACCATTAGGAAAGCCAAGATATACTACTTTGGTTAATTTGCAAGAAATGGAAAGCCACATTCCATCATTTCATTTTGTGTTTTATCAACTCTCAAGTAGAAGTGTTCAATTGTCCACTCATATTTTCCCTTTGGGATTTGGGTACTAGAGATTAGGGCCCTGAGATCTCTGAGACCTGATGTAGAATCATGGAGATAATTTCAACAGTTTTGAAGCAAAGAATAAAAAGGTCTTGCATTTTCCTAAAGAACCTTAGCCTTCCTATGAGAGGCAAATATTTCTTCTATGAACACAAATGGCATGCCTCAAATGGATTCTGTATGCATTGCAATGAACTTTTTTTCTGTCTGAATGACTTTCTCATTAGAAAATGATCTGAAGCTGTTGATGATGCTGTAAGAAGAAAGGTATTAGCCAGGCAAGTAATCTGAAAAAATCATAGATTATTAGAACTGGATTGGATTCTAAAGGCTCATATCTTTATGTTCACATAATTCACACAAATCAAACTGATGATCTGAAAGGAAACATGACCAGAATAAGACAGTACATAAATCCTCAAGATATTTTTAACAGAAAACAATCAAGCATATTTAAGAATATTGTATTCAGGAGGGTTGTGGTGGCTGTGTGGTAAAGTTCTTGCCTGCCAAGCTGGGGCCCCGGTTCACTTCCAGGTGCCTGCCTATGCAAAAAAAAAAAAGTATTCATAGGGCAACTTTCAGCATTAATGGACTCTAATTAGGTATCTAAATATAATGTAAACACATTCTTATTAGTGTTATTTCTTATTAAAAGTTATGTTAACTTATATAATAATCAAGGCTGACCAGATTTTTATTTTATATTATTCATTCTACCAAATGGTAATACTCTGAATCTGAGTTGATACACATAACTGTATTGTGGTTGGTGTAGTGTCCTTGCTATATGGGAACAGCAAAAAGGGTTTTAAAATTCAGTGCTAGACTCAATATAGAAACTTGTTGAAGGAATATATCATCTTGTTGAACATTTTCATAAACTTCTTTTGCAAGTTGAGAATTGCATAGGACATTAGTTGGTTCCATTTTGTTTCTTCTTAAACTTTGTTTCCTTTCATTGTTCTATTTGGCTTCTTATATTCCATTTCTACATCCTGAAAATTTCTTTCAATCTCAAAGTTTATTACTTTCTTGGACTATCATGGCAAGTAATATGTGGAGCACAATAAGGTTGAAAGTGAGAAGCTTTAAAAAGATATCCCATGCAAAGAGCAAACAGAAAATTTTGGTAGTAGCTATACAAATATCAGACAAAGTCGACTTTAAATGTAAAACTATTAAAAGAGACAAAACTGATGCTATATATTAATAAAAGGCACAATTTCCAGGAATAAATAAAATTAGAAATACTTATGCAACCATCCAGGGTGTCCCAAAATACATGAGGCAAACATTGGCAACACTGAAGGGAGAAATAGATATCTCTAAAATAATATTCAGGGACTTCAATACAACACTTTATGAGTGGATAGAACATCTAGCCAGAGATTCAATAAGGAAACAGAGATCATGAGTAATATGATAAATGAATTAGACTTGAGAGGTATTTACAGGACATTGCACCCCACAACAATCGGATATACATTCTTCTCAAGTACTCATGGATCATTCTTTAGGATAACCACATATTGGGTCTTAAATCAGGTCTCAATAAATTTTAAAAGATTGAAATCACATAAAGCACTTCCTCTGATAATAATGGAATTGAACTAGAAATCAATAACTGGTGGAGGACAAGGAATTTCACAATTTACAGAGGCTAAAGAATACATTCTTGAACAACTAGTGGATTAAAAAATAAATTACAAGAGAAATCAGTAAATATTTGGGGGAAATTAAAATAAGAATACATATATCAAAACTGATTGGATCCTGTGAAGGCAGTGGTCTGAGGGAAATTTATTGTCTTTAATGTCTATATTAAAAAAAGAAAGAGAACTCCAGCATACTTCACCTCAGCACTAGCAGTTCAACCCAGATGTAGAGGCAGAAAGGAATTCCCCTGGGGAAAGCCATTGGAACCCAGAAGCCAGGTGAGAAGGTCAGCAGACACCATCATGTGCCTTATCATTGACAGAGAAACTCAGATGAAAGAAGGCTGTCCTAAGACACGTGGTACTTTAGAAGCTAAGAATACCAGCTGTCTGTACTCGGGATGCCTTTGGGACCCTCTGAACCTCAATTTCCTCAACTGTGGTATGACTGCAAACATTTCCTCAAGAGAATTTTGAGAGCCAAATGAAGCAAAAAGAATGCAAAGACATAGATCCAGCCATGAAAATATATAACTCAAAGTCTTTCCAACAGCAAATCTAATACAAGAAATTGCTTACACAAATGATGAAAAAGGTGAGAAATTGGTATCAGGAAATGCTACAAACAGAACCATGGGAAAAAGGAAGGAGGTGATGCTTTTAGAGCCCAGAGCCAGGCTGTCCAGTTGGTGTTGCAGCTGTGGAGGAGCAAACTTGCTGACATAAGAAGCAGAGGGGGAAGGAAATACTTCTGACTTCTCCCATCCCCAGTCCTGCCTTTGCCTCTCATTGGGTGAACCTAGCTGGAAATCAAAGGAAAAGCAACTGATAAATATATTTTCTTATGATATAAAGGAAAATAGGTAAATGATGAAGCATGGATCTGAGAGTAAACAGGAAGTTGACTGACATGATAATCTGTTTTAGACTCTAATGACTAAAGACTTAAAGCAACAAATGCAGTACAGTCTGAAAGCCAGCTGTCTCTAAATATGCCCATTGTTATTCAACATCCTGGTAGACAGGAACAGCAATATTTCTTCCAAACCACTAAAGAATTGATTATTAAAAAAAACAGCACAAATTTTAGGTGTCTGAAGGACCTGGTTCCCTGTTTGGCTCTGCCTCTTCCAGGCTACATGACTTTTCTAAGTCTCTTTATTAGTATTACTACTACTATTATTGTGGTAACATATATATAATAGAAAATTTACCATTTTAATCATTTTAGTGTACAATTAAGGGATGTTAAATTACATTCACAATGTTGTGCTGTCATCACCATTGCTCATTATTGAAACTTTTATCTCACAGCAAATAAAAACTCTGCACCTATTAAACAATAACTTCCTAACTCCCCCCTCCTCCAGCCCCTAGCGATGTCTAGTCTACTTTTAGTCTCTATGAATGTGTTTATTCTATATATTTCATATAAGTGGAACCAGATATTTGTTCTTTTGGGTCTTAAGTTTCAAATTTTTAATCTGTAAATTGTTGAGAGTAATATTCATCATACTGGGAAGGTACAAATAATAACAGAAAACATGAATTTAAAGAAATTGGCACAATACCTCAACTGATTACACACAATAAGGATGGCTCATATTGAAAATTAGAAAAAAAGTTAATGAAAGGGGCAGCTTAAAGTGCTTTATAAAATCTGCCTTATTGCATTTTCTATATTTAACAATATAATTTATTATCAATTGTCATGGTCAGGTTCATGTGTCAACCTGGCCAAGTGGTGGTACCTGTTTGTCTTGCTGGGCAAGTGCTGGCCTGTCTGTTGCGATGAGGACATTTCATGGAATTAAATCATGATCATGTCAGCTGCATCCACAACTGATTCCATTTGTAATCAACCAAAGGGAATGTCTTCTGCAATGAGTGATACTTGATATAATCACTGGAAGCCTTTTAAGAAGGATTCAGAAGAGATAGGCTCTCTTTCTACTTCAGCCAGTAAGCCTCTCCTGTGGAGTTCATCCAGACCCTCCATCAGAATCACCAGCTTAACAGCCTGCCCTGTGGATTTTGGACTCTGCATTCCCATGGTCATGTGAGACACTTTTATAAATTTTACATTTGTGTTTCCTGTTAATTCTGTTTCTCTAGAGAACCCTAACTAATGCACAATTATTTATTAAATCTAAGAATTCCTTTATAAGACATACTATTATCTTTATGCACCTCTAAGAAAGTAAAACACTCAAACTATGGTGTGACAATTGTTCTAGTTCGCTAGCTGCCAGAATGCAATATACCAGAAATGAAATAGCTTTTAAAAAGAGAATTTAATAAGTTGTTAGTTTAAAGTTCTAAGGCTGAGAAAATGTCCCAATTAAAACAAGTCTATAGAAATGTCCAATCAAAGTATCCATCCAGGGAAAGATACCTTGGTTCAAGAAGGCCGATGAAGTTCAGGGTTTCTCTTTCAAGTTAGATGGCACATGGCGAGCACAGTCAGGATTTCTCTCCCAGCTGGAAAGGGACATGATGAACATGGCATCATCTGCTAGTTTTCTCTCCTGGCTTCCAATTTCATGAAGCTCCCAAGGAGGTGTTATCCTTCTTCATTTCCAAAGGTCGCTAGCTCGTGGACTCTCTGCTTCATGGTGCTGCATCATTCTCTGCTCTTTCTGAATCTCCCATGCTCCAAAATGTTTCCTCTGTTATAGGACTTCAGAAACTAATCAAGACCTACTCAAATGGGTGGAGACACATCTCCCTTAATCCATCTTAAAAACCACTCTAGATTGGAATGTACCTCAAGGAAGATGATCTAATTACAGATTCAGACATGCAGCACTAAATAGAGATTATTCTGCCATTACAAAATGAGATTTTTATTATAACACGGCTTTTCTAGGGTCCACAATCCTTTCAAACCAGCACAATACTTTGGATTTTCAACTTATTTGAATTGTAAGTAACTGGAAATTAAGCAGCTTCTGTTGCAAGTCAGCAGGAAGTTTCTGACAAATTGATATTATCAACATAGTCCTATATAATGCATGAATGGATCATACCAGTCTCTCACTGCCTTGAAATTTTTCAACTGTTTCATGGGATTTGTAGTTTTTCCTGCCTTTACTTGCTTGGCTTAATATACAGTAGACAATACATTTTCTTGTATCTCAGTAACAAAATGAGACAGAGCTTCATGTATCTTCAAGGTTCTTCTTTCCTTGGGTCCTGTAAAGCATTTGTGTCTTGCTTTTAAGAAAAAAGAGAATTGTGTAGAAAACATAGAATTTGGTATGTCTCACCATATCAAATTAATGCCACACTGTGCTCTTTTTGGAACTTTCAATGTATGGAATATATTTTATTAAAATACTGAGATATCATGTAATTTTTTGAGATCTATAGTGCAAACTTCAAGCAATGTACTCTTAAAAAGGCAAAAACTTAATTTATGTAATGACAGTAGAGACAGATAAGACCAAGTTCAGACAACAGTGTCATAGCTATCATCTAGTCACAAACACTGTAAGATGACAGAGATTGTAAAGTGCATCCTAATTTCATAGATGATAAAATATAATTCTCAGAATCCCTAATACATGGTAAAATGTACTCAGGTCCCAAATCAGATAATGAGGGAAGAAAAACAGCAGGAAAAAAAGAAAATAAGAGTCAAGTAGAGAATTTGCCATGGAAAAAGGTCTATTTTTAATATATGGAAAATAATGGCACCTATACAAGTATTTACATCAAAACCCAAAGTATATTTCCAGTATTTCACTAAATATTAGATACTTATAATTTATAAAAAAAAGAGTTAAAATCAAATACATACCTGCACACCTGGAGGAACTAGAAAAAGAACATCAAACTGACTCCAGAGTGAAAAGATGGGAAGAAATAACAAAGATTACAGCATAATTAATATTAAATTGAGAACAAAAAACAATAAAGAGAATAAACAAAACCAAAATATATTCTTTGAAAAAATCAATAAATTTAAAGCTCATTAGCTAGACTGGCAAAGGAAAAAAAAGAGAGAATGAAAATAAAATCAGAAGTGGAGAGGTCATTGCTATTGACCCCACAGAAATAGAAGAGATCATAAGAGGATAATATGAACAACTCTAAGCCCACAAACTAGAGAACTTATATTAAATGGTCAACATTCTAGGAAAATACAAACATCCTGCAGTGACTCTAAAATAATTAAAATCCTCAATAAGCCAATCACAAGTAAAGAGATTGAATCAGTCATCAAAAACATCCTAAACAGAAGAAGTCCATGATCAGGTGGATCACAGGTGAATTCTCTGAAGCATTAAAGGAAGAATTAGAACAAATCCTATTGAAACTGTTCCAAAATAAATGAAGAGGGGGGATTGATACCTAATCCATTCTATGAAGCCAACTTCACCCTAATACTGAAACTGGATAAAGAGACTACAAGAAAAGAAAATTACAGACTGACTCTCTCTCTAATGAATAGACATGCAAAAATTCTCAACAAAATACTTGCAAATCAAACCCAGCAGCACATTAAAAGTATTATACATCATGATTAAGTGCATTTTATCCCAGGTATGCAAGGGTCATTCAACAGAGGAAAATAAATTAACATAATAAACCACATTAACATATCAAAGATGAAAAACCACCTGGTCATCTCAATTGATGTAGAAAATGCATTTGACCTAATGTAACATTCTTTCTTGACAAAAACACTTCAAAGCATATGAAGAGAATGAAACCTTGCCAACATGATATAGTAAACAGCATATATGAAAAACCCACAGCTAACATCATACTCAATGGGGAAAATCTAAAAGACTTCCCTCTAAGTCCTGGAACAAGAAAAGTATGTCCACTGTCACTGCTGTTATTCAACATTGTGCTAGAAGTTCTAGATAGAACAATTATGTAAGGAACAGTAATTAAAAGTTTCCAAATTGTAAAGGAAGAAATAAAACTTTTATTATTTGCAGATGACATGATCTTATCTATACATAGTACTGAAATTCTACAACAAAGATACTAGAGCTCAATAAACATGTTCAGTAAAGTGACGGGATACAAGATGAACATGCAAAAATTCATAGGGTTTCTATACATTAGTAAGAAGCAAGTTGAGGAGGAAGTCAATGAAATAATTCCATTTATGATAGCAACCAAAAGAATCAAAATGTAGGAATAAATTTAAGTAAGGATATAAAGGGCCTACACAGAAAACTACAAAACACTGCTAAAAGAAATTATGGAAGACCTAAATAGATAAAAAAGACAAACTTTGTTCATGGATTGAAAGACTAACTCTAGATAAGATGTCATTTCTACCCGAAATGATTTACAGATTCAATGCAATACAAGTCAAAGTCCCAATAATTTACTTTGCAGAACAGAAAACTCAATAGATGAATTTATTTGGAAGGGCAAGCTGTCCTGAATAGCTGAAAATATCTTTAAAAATTAAGCTGGATTTCTCACACTTCTTGATTTAAAGCAAATTACAAAGCTACAGAGGTCTACTCAGCATGGTACTGGCATAAAGATGGGTATACCAACAAATCGAATTTAATTGAGATTTCAAAAATAAACCCTTCCTATACAGCCAATTGATTTTTGACAAGGCAGTGAAGCATACTCAACTTGAATAAAATAACCTCTTCAACAGATAATGCTGGGAGAATTGAATATCCATATTTCCAAATTTATATTTCACACCTTATACAAAAAAGGATTCAAAGGGGAGTAAAGAGCTGAACATTAGAGCTAAGATCATAAAACTCTGGGGGCAGAAATTGATTTCCTGCACCTTACACCCAAAACATAAGCAATGAAAAAAAAAGGAAATAGATAAATGGGATTTCCTCAAAATTGGACAATTTTGCATGTCAAAGGAATTTTTCAAGAAAGTAAAAAGGCAGCCTATTCAAAGGGAGACAATATTTTAAAATCACATATCTAATAAGGATTTGATATCCACTATATATAAAGAAACAATTTGGCAGCAAAAAGCAGCTGAATTTAAAATTGGGGAGAAAGACATGGATAGGCACTATTCTAAAGAGAAAATACAAATGTATTTAAATTATATGAAAATATTTCACCTTCACTAACTCTTAGGGAAATGCAAATCAAAACCACAATGAGATATCATTTCACACCCACTAGAATGGTCATTATCAAGAAAATGAAAATATTGAAGAGGATGTGGGAAATAGGTAGACTTATTCACTGTTAGTGGGAAAGTAGAGTGGTACAGCCACTGTGGAATGGAGTTTGGCAGTTCCTTAGGATGCTAAGCAAAAGACTGCCATATGATTTGGCAACTTTTTTACCAGGTATATACTTGGAAGAATGAAAAACAGGGATATCAATTGAAATTTGCCCACTGGTATTTGTGACAGCATTATTCATGATTCCCAATTGACAGAGGCAGCCCATTTGTCCATCGACTGAGGAATGGCTGAGAAAACTTTGTTGTATACATATGATGGAATATTCTGCACCTATATGAAGAAACAAAATCACATTGCTTACAATAACATAGATGCAACCTAAGGGCATCTATCAGTGAAATAAGGCCTGAAGCAAAAGGCCAGATATTGTATGGTTTCACTAATATGAACCAAGTATAATGAACAAGCTCTGGGAGGTAACTTTGAGATCATAGGTGTTAAGGAGATAGAAAGAGGGTATAGATGGGGAAATTGATGTTTAAGGAATACAGAAGCTTTAACACAATTGGTTGTAAATTGTTCAGAAATGGGTAAGACAACACTGTGTCTTGGTGGCACAATACAATAAATGCAATTAACAAAGATGAGTATGGTGGAAAGAGGAAGGTTAAGGACGCATTTGTCACCAGTTGGAAAATTAGAGGGTAAAAATTTAGACTGGACAACTTAACAAAACCTACAGTTGATGTTGATGGTGATTAATTGTACAAATACAAGAAAGTTTTTATATGAACTAGAGAAATATATGCACTGTGTTAGTATTGAGATGGTATATGAGAAAGATACAATAGCTGTGAACCAAGGTCTATAGTTAACAGTTCTTGTAGTATTCCCTCATTAATTGTAAGAAAGATACTATACCTAAGCTAAATGTCAACAATAGGGTTTTATAAGTGGAATCGGATTTGTTTTGAAAGAAATGAGACTATTTTCATATCGACTGTGGTAGTGAATGCATAACTATTTCTTTATACTGAGAGCACTTAGATGAGTTGTATGGCATATGATAAAAACTTTTGTTAAAAAAGAAATAATGAGGTCAATAAATTAGAATATTTCTCCATGTTCATACAGAGAGAGTATGAACTTTGGAGTCCAACAATAAAAAAAGAACTGTTTTTGGTAGAAAACCTCCTAAACAAAGAGATGGGTGTTCTTCAAGCCCCAAATTCCAAATTTATTTGGAGTATTTGTCCTAAAGATAAGCCTTCCTTTAATGCCTACATTTTCAAGGGTTGTTCTTCACATTTACCAAAACAGAGCATTGCACAGAAAAAGGGATTTCTTTGCATCCTTCACATTCTGTACACTGAATATAATTTTATTTCCCTCTCATTAGTTTAGTTTGCAAGCTCTCAGAATGCAATACACTAGAAAGGTAACAGCTTTTAAAAAGGAAATTTAATAAGTTACAAGTTCACAGTCCTAAGGCTATGAAAATGTCCAAATTAAGGCAAGGTTATAAAAGTATCCAAAACTAATGTATCCAGTGAAAGATGCCTTAGCTCAAGAAGGTTGATGACATTTAGGGTTTCTCTTTCATCTGGAAAGGCATATGGCAATATCTGCCAGCTTTCTCTCCATGCTTCATTAATCACTTTCCTGTGTGAATTTTCTTGCTGTATCTCCAATGGTCTCTAGCTGTGTGGGCTCTTTTGGTTCTGTTGGCTCTGAACTTTTTTCCAAAATGATTTCCCCCTAAAGGGCTCCACTAAACAGCCCCACTTTGAATGGGTTACCACCCATAATTGGGTGGGTCACATCTCCAGGAAATGAAAAGATCCCATTCAGCAATATTGATGAGGATTAAATAACTTGCCTTTTCTGGGATGCACAACAGATTCAAACCAGCACAATCTACCATGTGGACCCCAAAAAGACATGTTCTTTCCAAATGCAAAACACATTCTATTAAAATATCAGAAAGCCATAAACCATTTTAGTAACAGCACAAATGCAATACAAATCAGAAACAGGACCAAATCTCCACAAAGTCAGTTAAAAGAATGGTCTGTCCCAAGACAAAACATTCTTCTGGCTCTAGACTTGTAAAACTCAGAACAAGTTATCTGCTGTCAGCATAAAAAGGAAGGACAGTCATAGGATACATATTCCCATTTCCCAATGGAAAAATTGGAAGCAATACCTGGGCCATGGGACTCAAAGAGTTCTGGAAATCTGCAGGGCAAGATCCATTAGATTTCAATGTCTGAAAGACATTTATCCTCATGGCTTTAGGAAGCAGTAGTCTCACCCTTTCCAAGGGCCTATGCAGTGGCCCAGCTCTCTCCAAATGCTACCTTGGAGGACATTGGGGAAACTAACTCTTTTCTCAGCTCTACCTTCTCCTAGAATTGGTGCAGCAACCAGGCTCTCTGCCATCCCCATGACACATGCTCAACCCCTCCAGAACAATGGGGTGGAAGCCAGGCTCTCCACCATACACAGGGAATGTGCTCCATCCTCTCCAATGCCTGAGGTGACACAACTCTTTGGGAACATTGATTAGGAAGGTTTGTCCTCTGCCATCAGGGCAAATTTACACTCTCCAAGGGCATGAGTGGGTCCACTCTTCTGGCTGGAGGTTTCCAAGTTTTAGACATTACTTTCCTTGGCTTTGCCTTTGAAGTTATTTTTTCATCAAATTTGTTCCTTTTCTGCCACTTTTAGTCTGGACTTGCAGGGATTGTTTTTATACAGATCCCACCACACATTTCTTGCTTTCTATGCAGTACACTGAGATCATATCCATTAGACAAAAGGACTTTCCACAAATCCTTCCTGGGTAACACCATCTCCAATCCTGGCTTTTGCTAAAATGTCTCACTTGTTCCATCTTTGGTTAAATCTATATGTTGGGCACTATTCTCTGGGTTCTCTCTTTCTGGAAGCCCAGAATGTTCCAGACCATCAGTTTTTTTTTGTTTCTTTGTATCCAAGAGTTCAGTTCTTAGCTTTTCCCTTCTCTGTCATATTTTACAATAAGCCAAAGGGAGAAGCCAGGCTGCACTTTCCACATATAATTTGGAAATCTCTCCTGCTAAATACATAAATCTGTGGCCTTTAAAATCTGCCTTCCATCTAAAACCAAACTAGCCATTGATTTTGTCAGATTCATTGCCACTTTAAAACAAGGGTTTTCTTTCTTCCAGTCTGCAATAACATATCGCATCATTTCTGTCTAAGACATTATCAGAGGTATCTTTAGAGTCCACATATTTACCAACAGTCTCTTCAAAGCATTCCAAGCCTTCTCTGTGAAGCTTCTTACAATTCTTCCAAACTCTTTCCCTTGTCTCTTTAAGAAGTCATTCCAAAATGTCTGATATTTGTAAACTGTAGCAACCCACTTCTCCGGTACCAAAATCTGTTTTAGTTTGCAAAAACTGTCGGAGTGCAATGTACCAGAAACAGAACAACTTTTAAAAAGGGAATTTATTAAGTTGCAAGTTTACAGTTCTTAGGCCATGAAAATGTCCAAATTAAGGCAAGATTTTACAAATGTCCAAACTAAGGCATTCAGGGATGACATCTTGGCTCAAGAAGGCCGATGACATTTGAGGAGTCTCTCTCACCTAGAAGGATACATGGTGATATCTGCTAACTTTCTCTCCAGGTTTCATCAATGACTTTCCTGGGGGCATTTTCTTTATCTCCAGTGGTCTCTGGCTGTGTGAACTCTGTTGGTTCTGAGCTTTTTCCAAAATGATTCTCTCTTAAGGGACTCTAGTAAACAACCCCACCTTGAGTGGGTGGGGACACATCTCCATGGAAGCCATCTAATCAAAAGTTACCACCTACAATTAGGTGGGTCATGTCTCCATGGAAATGGTAAAAAAAAATTCCACTCAGCAATATTAAATTAAGATTAAAGAACTTTGCATTTTTTAGTTACATAACATATTTCAACCAGCATGCTCATCTTCACAGAAGTGGAAATTGTTCCACTTCTAGGCCAGTTTACAGCCTCTACTTTCATATTTGCAAACAGAAACTGATGGGCTGTTGAAATTTTTTAAAGAGAAAATCTTAAATATCTCAGGAAAGCAGAAATCAGGATTAAGTGAGAGCTCAATGATAATTCCTTTACCGAATTAGCTCTTTTTATCAGAGATCAAAGTGTATGCTAGTTGATATTAAGTAATTAATAATGTCATCTGAAGATCAAGCTTGGCCCAACTGCTGAATAATAGGTAATATTTACTGACTGGTATGTGACAATCACTCTTCAAGATATATCAAAATTGTTTAGCTCATTTAATTCTGATCACAATCCTAGACCTAGAGAAATGCACATGATTCATATCATAAAACTGAGTTATAGAGTTATTAATAATTTGTTTGAAATCACAATAGTAATGAGGGGCAGAACCAGGATGTAAATCCAGGCATTCTGGCTGCAGGGTATATACTTTGAACACATTCCTTTGTTATTGTGTTAAAAGAAGTAAACCTACCTGTTCTAGCACACATGCTTTAAATGAAAATTTAACTTAGTTTGTAACTAATATCTCTATATCAAACATAGCACAATGAGCTGCCAGGAAATAATAACATCCTTTTATTTTATTTTTTAAATTCTGCTATCTCTCTCTCAATTCCATATTCTGGGAAGGCAATATTTATTGGAGAATGTTTATTAGCCTAATGATATAGAATTTCTAAGTCCCTACCATGGTCTGTTATATCAGAGCTATACAACCAAATATAATCACCAGGACACACTTACCTAGAACTAATTTAGCTAGACAGAAGCAGAACAAAGTAGAAAAAAAATTTGAGTAATGCTCCAGAATTCATACTCATTATTGCATCTATATTTCATTCTAAGTTATCAAATAACTACTACTCAAATACACTGTTCAATTACTCTAAGTTTATAGTTAATGTATATGGCATTTAGATTTATTAAGAACCTGCAAAAAATTGGAGAAAGAATATGGCAATTAACATTCTGGTTCTGAGATGAAAATGGAAGTAAATATAAATATATGTCAAATTGGAAGGTTTTAAAATTATGAACTTTTAGAAGATAGAATCATGAAAAGGTTTAAGTAAGAAGGTAACAGTAAAAATCCATATTACACAGATCTTGCCTAGACAGTGGTTATGTGGATAGGTTTCCTGATATGTTTGGAGGTTGAATGTGGAGAGATCAGAGGGAATTAGGTCAATTAAGAGGTTCAAATGAGGAAAAAGAATTGTCGTTAAATAGTAAAATGACAGTGACAATAAAGAGGAAAGTTTGTATTTTTCCCATATTTACAACATTAAGTCAATGGATCTTAGCTTTTGGTTAGGAGAAGTTTCTTATTTGTGTCAACTGTCTGATTGGTAAAGACAAATATCAAGGTAGGAATTACAGAATCTGAACATACAGAGCTGAACATTATGCATTTGGAAAAGAATATGAAAGTTATCACGGTATATTTGGTAGTTTAAGAAAACACAGAATTAACTAGAAATGCTGTGTTTGATGATGAGAGAAGTATGCCATTAATGCATCTCTAGGAAAGTCCACAGGTTTGAAGGAGACAAAGTTCAGACATATTTAACCAGGGGATGGAAGTTGAGAAAGATGTTTAGAAAGCAAGAGAGGAAGACAAAAGGAGATGTCAAAACTACCATGTAGGATAGAGGAATCAAATGCATTACTTATATAATACACTAGATTGACACATTTCAATGAAAATGACTGAAGTTATCAGAAAAAAAGTCATCTTTCTGTAGGCTGAAGTGGGAAAGTGTAAAACCTCTAAGAAAACATTGCAAAAATAAGGAAAATAAAAGCAAGTAGATGTAGACAACGTTTGTTAAAAATGGAAATGGCAAATATTATGTGCTGAAAAGCTATGACACAAAGTAATAGCATAAGTACCTGAATAGAAGCAAAGACTTAGAATATGATGCACAGTTGGAGGGATCATCCTCAGTGAGAAGGGGCATATTTTCCCCATAAAGAAAGAACTGGTGGTCATAGATGTGTTAACATACTCATATGATGACTTGATTACAATCTCTGGAATATACGTGTTTGCTACATATACTTTTATCCATTAAATAGAAATAACTTTCACAGAGGAAGGAGGTGGTAGAATTGAGTCTTAAGAAAAATAGTGAAGATTTAAAATAGCTATTACATAAAATGAGGGAAATAGCTGACTATGAAGTATGTGTGGGTGTGTGCTTAATACATTAGTTAAAGAATTTAACTAATTGTACTTAATTCATTAGTTAATGAACTTAATTGTTACCCCTGGTACAAAGTAGAATTAAAAGAAGCACAATTTTATGGATCAGTAATGCACAAATAATTTGCAAATAGATGCAATACCTGCTTTTTCCACATGAGGGAAAGAAGTCACTTGTTCTCCATTAGGCAAAATGTGCATGTCTATGGACAAATATCACTTGCATTGCTATCAGTTATATACAATTTAGGGAGTCATAAACTACAGAAAGGACAATACAATACAAAGATTACAGTTATGGATGGATAGGTGAGCCTATTTTAAAGCCTTTTATGATTTTTCACTACAAAAGACATAGAAACATTCCTGTTTATCATTGACATGATACCCTGAGCTGAATATATTAAATTGATAAACATGAAGATTTCTCTAATTGTGTTCAAAATTTAAAAAATAAAATAGATGCCTGGATTGACCTGGAGTTTCTAGGTTGCCACTTGGAACTGTGAATGAATAAGATTATGAATATAAAACACCTGGGGAAGAAATTGTTCTAATACTTATAAATATAACTCGATGAGAACAATACTACCATTTTCATATTATAAATGAAGAAATTGAGGTTTGTGGATTAATTTTTATTTTACAGCTACTGAGTTTGAGAGGGAAGATTCAGTCACCTGTCTAACCAATTAAAAATGATCGTTCTTTGTGTTTTTTCAGTGGATTTCAAACTATTCCAAGGAAATCAATTGTTCCTAAGTGTCAAAGCCACTGACTTTCTGCTCCTCCACTCATGAGACTTTACCCAGAACAATGCATCAATTGTGGTGGAAACAAATAGCGTTTATTTATTTGGAATGTGCTGTAGCAAGATAGGCAGCCACCAGTCACTTTCTATTTCACAGAGACATAAAGGAAGGTAGGGGAAGTGGAAAAACTTACAGTGACAAGAATAGAGGCTTTAGTCACAGTCTATGTGGAAGTCGTTCAGAAAGTTAGAGACAAGTTAATTAGAAAAGCGGCATGCTCTGTGATTGATTTGGGTCACATATTTGCTTTTTATGGTTGGTTCTTTGTTGGAAGTGGGGCAATAAGTGGGGCAAAAAGTGGGGAATGGGAAGTCATTGACCAAGCATGCCCTTTTGTGGGTTGGTTTCTACAAAAGTTATGAATGGAATTTCTGGACTAGTTGCTGCAGAGAATGCAAGTAACTTTTTCTTGTATATTTCATATTCTTACTCATTGTTTCTTCTCACCTTAACCTTGTGTTTTAGCTTTCTAAAGCTGGTGAAATATGATACAAGAGAAATGGGTTGGTGTGCTGGTTTGAAAGGATGTATAGACCCTGGAAAAGCTGTGTTTTAATCAAAATCCCATTCTGTAAAGGAAGAATAATCCCTATTCAATACTGTATCTTTGAAACTGTCATCAGATCATCTCCCTGGAGATGTGATTTAATCAAGGGAATTGTTAAACTGGATTAGGTGATGACATGGCTCCACCCATTTGGTAAATTTTTGAAGTCCTATAAAAGAGGAAACATTTTGGAGAATGAAGGAGATTCAGAGAGAGCAGAGAATGCTGCAGCACCACGAAGCAGAAAGTCCATCAGCCAGTGCTTTGGAGATGAAGAAGGAAAATGCCTCTCAGGGAACTTCATGAAACAGGAAGCCAAGAGAGAAAGCTAGCAGATGACACTGGTCAAGAGAGAAACCATGACTGTGTTCACCATGTGCCTTCTCAGATGAGAGAGAAACTCTGAACTTCATTAGCCTTCTTGAACCAAGTTATCTTTTACTGGATACCTTAAATTGGACATTTCTATAGACTTGCTTTAACTGGGATATTTTCTCATCCTTAGAATTGTAAACTAGCAACCTATTAAATTTCCCTTTTTAAAAGACATTCTGTTTCTGGTATATTGCATTCTGGCAGCTAGTAAACTAGAACAGCTGGCATTTAAAATTGGGATTTACTAACTTATAAGTTTACAGTTCTGAGGTTGTGAAAAATGTCCAAATCAACGCATCATCAGGATTAGACCTTATTCCTGAAGGAAGGCATCTGGATATCCTAGACTCTTCTGCCATATGAGAAGAAATATGGCAATGTCTGCTTATCTTTTCCTTCTCACCCATGTTTCATTGTTTCCAACTTCTGACTTCAGTGGCTTCCTATCAGAGATTCTGCATGTTTCTTCCTTTTACTTCCATCACTCTTAAATACTCGGGTGCCTTTTTCTGTGTTCTATCTTCTTATAAAGGATTCTTGTAAGAGGATTAATATCTATGCTTGGTAAAAACTCAACCTAAATAACATAACCAAAAGGTACACCTACAATAACTCTACAAGTACAGGAATGGTTAAGAACATGATCTGTTCTGGGGTAGATGCAGCCTCAAACCACCATCCCTTGCATTACAATTAATCTCAATATTGGGTAAGCCATTGACTTACTATAATCCCTTTTTGTGAAAGAAAATAAAAACAATTCACTGAGTTCCATTAAAATTTAATTTTTGTTTCTGTTTACATATGTGTGCATTATAGCTTAGTTTTCGAAATTATATTCACACTAAGATGCACTACTCAGCTAGTAACCTGTTTAACATGTATGATTTTTGCTGAAGCCTCCTTTACTTTTCAGATGATAACTTGCATTCTGAACTTCACTAGAATTTAGATGCTCTTATTCTACCTCACATTATACCTCTTTGAGACTATTATCTATCCCTGTAAAAGGCTTATACATTTATTCCTTATTAATTGTTTGATCCTTTGCTTCTTTATCACAGGATCATCCCCAGTAGAGATATTGAGTGACTTTTTATGAAATAAAAAGAGTAAGGTTACCATTGATGATATTTAACCTTGATTATACCTATAAAAGGAAGAGACATATCATCACTCTCATCCAGTATTTTTGGTTCATTCACAAATTTGGTACTGTATACATAAATGACTTAAAAGATGTCACTCAGCATTATAGCTTTTTAGACTCCAATTTGCAAATATTGATGAAATAAAAACTTGTCCAAAGAATATTTTCCCTAGAGTTTATTCAATCTGAGATATCTTCCTTGGTAAGCAAGCAACTGAGTGTTCTGTAGGGTGGTTGGCTCTTAGAGACAGGGATAGAAACTGGGGCCTATGAAAGATGCAATATAATCTCGTGTATCGCTTGAGTCTCTCACTAGTTTGCTCTATGGCACATAAAGATGGTGTGACTGGGGAGTCCAAAGAAAGTGCTAAACCTAAAGGTAAAGGAGAGAAGAATAAACTGGAGAAGAAATCTTTCTGACCATGAAAATTTATGGTGGTTTGTAATTGCATATGACATTCACTGCAGTAGGATCTATTTTCACAAGAGGGGGTTTTCCATAAAGATCAATGAAGGGGCCAGTTTGTGCTTTCAACAGTTAAGATTATAAGTATACTTCGTTCTGAGTCTGATAAAAACCCAGTCATTCTTCATAAACACTGAGAAATAAGTACTTGCTGAATACATGGGCCCTTATAGTTGCTGGCCCATTTTTCACTAAATGTACATTGTGTTCATAAATCTGCTGGTAGATTCATGTGAGATTACATAAAATCAGGTACTCTTGGATTAATGATCTAAACTCACTTCCTGGGGATATAAGATTCAAACTTAGATGTGGAGTGTGGCTTCTGCTACCTGGCCATGGCAACACACATAGCAATGTGGGACCTTATCAGTAGCCATGGAGAGCCCTTTAATAAGCTCTAACCAGGAGTGAAGGCAGGGTCAGGATGAACACATCCTGAGTCAGTAGACAAAGAGATGTAAAGCTGGCCCAAGGCTAGTATCAGGAGTCTGCAGACTGGGTGAGTCTATTCTAAAAAGGTTAGAAGAGGGAGCCTGAAGGCTCCCTTTTATGAGAAGATATCATGGAAAATACACTCTTTGTTCCAGCATTAGGATTACAGTCCCTGAATAAGGAGTTCATTGTTAAGGGATCTGTATAATCCTTGAAGCTCTTTTAGAAAATATTTGTTTCTGTAATAATAACCAGCATCTTTTGAGACTTTAAGTGTCAGATACTATAATTAGATAGATGTTTAAAAAGATTCTCTCAAACAGAAGAGGAAACTTGTGTCTAATAGGCTTAATTATACTGAGGACACACAATTTACAGGTCATTGGTAGCACACAGATGATAACTCAGATCTGTTTCAATTCAAAGTTCAAGTTTTTATCTTAAAGTCTCTCCCATCTTTATCATTTCCTTAAATCCAAAACAACAAAAAATAAACAAATGGAACAATTCTTGTTTTGCTGCCCATGTGGAAAAGCTATTAATTCAGCATCTTTAAAAGTAGAGGTAGACAGAATAAAGTCATGAAAAATGTAACAATGTATATGAGCCTTGAGGACATTATGCTGACAGAAATTAGCCAGAAACAAAAGGATAAATACTGGAGCAAACTTTGAGAGTTAAGAACATAGGTTATCAGGAGATAGAAATAGAGTAGAGATTGAGCTTTTGGTACTGAAGTAATAGAGGTTGTGCAACAAGACTGAATGTAAATATTCAGAAATGTATGGCACACTACTCCTGATTGTAGTACATTGTTGTAAGTATGTTGAATGAAGCTGAATGTGTGTATGATTGAGGGGGAAGGGCTGGGGGCATATGAAACCGTAAGGAAATATAGAAGATAAAGGCTGAGATGGCATAACTTAGGAAACCCTAAAGTGCTAAATAATGGTGATTAAAAGCACAAATATAAAAATGTTTTTGCATGAGGGAGAACAAATTAATGTCAACATTGCTAGATGTTGAAAATGGATGGTAAACAGGAAAAAGTATAATCAATGCAAGCTATGGTTTATAATCAACAATAACATTGTAATATGCTTCCAACTGAATGTAACAAGGGCATTATGCCAAAACTAAATGTCAACAGGAGGGAGGCATGGGGGAAGGGTATGGACTTTTTGAGAAGAAAAGGAAATATCTTCACACAGATTATGATGGTGAATGCAAGTCTATTTACTTAGGTTGGATTATATGATGTGTGAATAAATGCTTAAAAGTGAACAGAGGGTAACAAGTGCTGGAGAAAATATGGAGAAAGAGATATTCCTATTCACTCTCAGTAGGGAAACTGAGAGGTCAAATCCCTTGCAGGACAGTGTGCTACTTCCACAGGAGCCTAGAGGTGGGGTTTCCATGTGACCCAGCAGTACCATTTCTCAAAATATACCTGGAAGAACTGAATGGACCTTTGCACACTGGTGTCTAAGGTGTTCACCATTCACAATTGGTGGAGATGGCTTAAGGATGCAACAAACTAAGAATTGAAGGAAGAATTATGCTGTGAACATACAACAGACTACTGAGTGGCTGCAAAAAGAATGAAGATGTGAGACATGCAACTAGGTGAGTGAACATTAAGGACTTATGTTGAATGAAATGTCAGAAACAGAAAGACAAATATTATCATGCCTCACTCATATGGACAAGCTGTAATCAAAATAATTTAGTCAATTGAAGTCAAAAGCAAGTTGGAGCCTATTGTAAAAGGTCTTAGATTGTAAGCTCTTACAGCAGTCACATATATTCGGGGATTGTGACTGTTATTTCTAAATATGGAAATTCTGAGCTGTTGGTATATAATCTGGTAGTTTCCAGAAACTTCAGATCTTTATGTGACACCTGAGACTCAGAGTTAGAGCTCTGAAGCTATGCCAGTTAGTACTACCACATATTGGAAATGTTTACAAAGTTGAAAAAAGAAATAGACTTTGACTAGAAAGATGTTTATTTGGTGCAAAATTTATATATGGGATAGTACATTACCTAACTTAGCTTCTATGGTCAGTTTATTTGAACTGCATAAGTACACAGACTCTTGACTATTCCTTATCCCTCCTTCTCATTGACCACTAGTATGTCTATCTACTCAATTTATTTTACCCTTTATCCTCATTATTATTTATTTAATTTTTATCCATAGTTTTTACTCATACTCCGGCCACTCCACTACAGCATAAACTAAAAGGGATTTCTATATAATGCATAATAAAACTACCAGGATAACCTCTCTACTCTGAAATCTCTCAGCCACTGAAATTTTATTTTGCTAAATTCCCCTCTTCCCCCTTTTGGTCAGGAAGGTTTTTCTCAATCCCTTAATCTTGGGTCCTGGTTTATCCAGGGATTTGTATCTCACATTGCCAGGAAGATTTACACCCCTGGAAGTCATGTCCCATGTAGGGGGGAGGGCAGTCAGTTCACCTGCTGAATTGGCTTAGAGAGAAAGCCACATCTGAACTCAAAAAATGTTCTCTGGGAGTGACTCTTAGGTATAGTTTTAAGTTGGCTTAGTCTATCCTCTGTAGTAATGAGCTTCATAGGGTCAAACCCAAGATAAAGGGCTCAGCCTATTGATTTGGTTGTCCCAGTGTTGTGAGAATAAGCAGAAATATTCCAAATGTGGAAGTTGAATATTTCCTTGCTTTTCCACATTATTGCAAGGGGACCTTGAAAATGCTTCTTTATTCATCACCCAGATTACTCTGGGATATATAGAGGCATCACACTAACATCGACAAACCAAAAATCTCATGCCCGATTCAAGATTCCTTGTACTTATGGTGTTCAACTAAACTGACCATACAAGTTAAATTAGGAAATGCACTGTTTAAAATAAAATTTTGAGCCAAATAAACATCTATTCTATTCTCACACAGAAGTTGAAGTTTTAAAATATGGATGATATCCTCCTTCACCCTGTATTCTGATTTACCTTAGTCCTATCCAGATCAGCTTCATTCATATCTCTACTCAAAGTCAGATATATTTTTCAACTTTTTAAACAGTTACTTTATGTGGTACTGCTGACTTTCATAGCTTCAGAGCTCTAACTCTGAGTCTGGTGTCACATAAATATCTGAAGTTTCTGGGAGTGACCAGATTACAAACAGCTCAATATCTTGGAATTTAGAAATAAGTTACAACTCCTGAATATATGTGGCTGCTATAAGAGTTTACAATCTAGGAGTTTTTACTCTAGGCTCAAATCTTTTAACCCATGCTCTGGACTTCACTGAGTTTTTATATTATAGTTAGTCCATATGAGTGAGGTATGATAATATTTGTCTTTTTGTTAATGGCGTTTCATTCAACATACAGTACTTAAGTTTCATTAAGTGTCTTGCCTCACGACTTCATTCCATTTTGCTGCCACTCAGTAGTCTGTTGTATGTATCCACCATACTCATACTTCTCCCTTCCATTCCTCATTTGTTGTACTGTTAGGCCACTTCCATTCATTGTGGATCATGAACACTGTTACCATAGACACCAGTCTGCAAATGTCCATTCATGTCCCCACACTCAGTTCCTCCAGGTATATATTAAGCAACAGAGTTTCAGGATCATGTGGCAAATCCACCTTTAACCTCCTGTGGAACCACCACCCTGTCCTCCAAGGGGCTGCACCTCTCAGTTTTCCTACCAACAGCAAATAGGTATCTCTCATTCTCTGCATTTTCTCTAGCAATTATTTCTCTCTGTTCATCTTTAAACTGTTTGATTCATATACCGTACAATACAACCTAATAAACATGCTCCTTTTTAATGTAACAAATACAAGTACTCTTCAATAATAAACACCTTACACAAATATTTCTGTGGTTTTTTTTATCTGTTCTGTCATTGAATTAGTTGACATTTGCAAACCTGAGTGAAGAAACACCACCAGGTTTTCCTTGAAATACCATAGAAAATGTATCTAATGGTCAACAAACCTAGGTAGAAGTTACTGATGCTGCACCAGTCTCTGCAAAATAAATGACTTTACAAAAGTCTATTATAACATAGGTCAAGATTTCTTATAAATATTTAATAATAAAATCAGGACATTCCTGAAAATTTACTATAATTATATTATATTCATATATATATATATATATATTCCTAATAAGCTTTATATGCTCAAATGCAAACACTTGGAAGAAAATACATCTAAAAATAACAGATTTATGGAGGTGTTTCATTTTCTTTTTCAAATTGCATCATTGGGAAATTTTTGTGTAATTCATTCTATGATAGTGTCACACTTTTAAATACAATAATTTTTTGTTGAGAAAAAATGTGCTGTCCTATATGTGGTGGTTAATGATCTGGACCTTCAGCCATAGGTTAATTAAGCATACCTCTAGAAATAGCTTCATTTTTTACCTAATAATAATTAAAGCAGCAGAAAGAATACCAAAATATAATACTCAGCATTATGTGGCTTCCCAAGGGAAGGCAACTTTATTACAAACATAACATGCATGCAATTAGCCCTTGAACATTTATATATGGAATGATGCCATGCAATCTACTATGGAAATGGATCTCAGAGTTGACAAAACATTGCATTATCAGCCTTATTCAATATAAGAACTGCCATGACATTATCAGAGAGAAAGGCAAGGAATACGTTGACATGCTTGTTACCCAATAGCTCTCTGTTATACTTGTAAAACAGAATTTCCAGATAAAATTTCCTTTTTAACAGGACCTGAACAAAAATTTTAGGTAGATTTAGTTTACCTCAAAAATTATAGGAAAAAACTTAAACATATGTTATATCATAGGAAACAGATATCATATCACAGAAATTTCAGATTCTTTACATGGTTTACACATTTTATTTGTGAGAAAAGCTTGAGTTGGACAAATTACTTGAGATATTGCTGGAAGAAGTTTTTCATCCACTTTCACACCTGGTAAGTATGACTTTCAAAGTGAGAATGTTTTAGTTTATCTTAAAAATGGAAATATTTTAGAAGCATTTTCATATACATATGCATATTATATGGGTCTTACTAAGCAATGTCAGGATTTATAGAAATGGAAATATAGAATTGATAGAATCAGAGTCATCAAGCAATGAACATATGTTGAAAATATTGTTTCAGAAGAATTGTGAATGTATAGTTTGATATGTAGAACATATCTAACATCATATGTTTTAACATATAGAGCATCATATCTTCTGAATATTAATAGCAATGTATGCTCTATAATATTAATACATCTAAGGCTTTCATTTCAGCTCTGCCAATTGCATTACATAATATTGTATAGAGTAGAACAGTGCATTAAAACTCTCTAATATTATTATATAACTAGATTATTATATAACTAGATTTATTTCATTTTTCTGAAATTGTATAGAGAAGAACAGTGCATTAAAGCTCCCTAATATTATTATATAACTAGATTTATTTTGCTTTTCTGAAATTAAATGAAAGTATGACTATAGTGTAATACTCATGATCTATGCACGCAAACAATCTTGATAAAATGACAGAGCCAACAATACTTAATAGTTGACTCAAATAAATTACTCAATTTTCTGTGCCCTTTCCATCTTCTACACAATGTATACAATGGTAATATCTAGATATAATATTTTCATCTAGATAAACATGTTACAGTAAGGAAGTATTTATGTGTCATGTTCATTATATTTAGGCATTATATATGGATTTCTACTGTACAATATCCCAAAGTTGATTTTTACCTCATTTATATTTGGCAGTCAAACTTAGATTTTCTTCAGTCATATTTTACAAAAAAACTCTTTAGTATGAATTTCTAGAATAACTACACTAATTTTTTAATGTAAAATCACTCCTATAAACAAAAAGTATTTTGAAGTCATTCATGCTAAGTATCACATTTGATTTCTCAATGTTTTTCAAAGGTCGAATGCTATGGCCAATAGGAATAACATAAATGTGCCTGACTTCATCCTGATGGGATTGACAGACTCTGAAGAGACCCAGCATGTCCTCTTTATACTATTTCTTCTGATATACTTAATTACTGTGCTGGGGAATGCAGGGCTGATACTTGTAATTCACCTGGATCTCCAGCTTCAAACCCCCATGTAATTTTTCCTCAGTCACCTGTCACTCCTTGACCTCAGTTACTCTACTGTCATCATCCCAAACACCTTAGCAAATTTACTGACTTCCAACAAGTATATTTCATTCATGTGCTGCTTCATTCAGATGTACTTTTTTGCCTTCTTGGCTACCAGTGAGTTCTTCTTTCTGTCTTCAATGGCCTATGACCACTATGTAGCTATCTGCAGCTTTCTTCAATACCCTAATATTATGTCCAGGAAACTCTGTGGCACTCTCATCACTGGGTGCTACGTGATTGGTGGTACTGAATCATTAGCTCTTACTCTTTCCATAAACAGTTTGCTTTTCTGCAACTCCAATGTAATCTCTCACTTTTTCTGTGAACTTATTCCTGTTTTAGCCCTTTCCTGTGCTGACACTCATAACACTGAAATCATGATACTCAGTTTTGCTAGTTTTAACATAATGGTGTCTCTTATCGCAATCTCTTGTCCTATGGGTCCATTCTGTCTACTATCCTGAAAACTAATTCAGCTTCAAGAAAGCAGAAAGCTTTCTCTACTTGTGCCACCCACCTCCTGGGAGTTACCATCTTTTATGGAACTATGATTTCTACTTATTTAAAACCAAGGAAATGATACTCCTTGGGAAGGGATCAAGTGGCCTCTGTGTTTTATACTATGGTGATCCCCATGCTGAACCCATTCATTTATAGTCTTAGGAACAAAGAAGTGAAAAAATGCTCTCATTAGAGTCATGCAGAAGAGAGTGGGCTCCAGGCAATTGTAACATAAGCAAATAAAAGTCCCACAAACAATTTAAAAAATGGTGTTATCCTCTAAATTGGATCATGAAAGTCCCCATGCATATTCCAATTTCAGAGATTTTTATTCAGAGCGCACTTAGTTGTCATTTGTTCTACATAGAAGAAATGTTGCACTGTCTTAAAGAGTGCTGCTTTGGACTGATTAATCCAGAAGGTAGATTCTAGAGCCGCCAGTTTTATATCAGAATATCCCTTATTAATTACTGAACATTTAAATCTAGTTTCCTTAAGTGTATAAGAAAAATAATTCTAAATCTATAGTTACATTGCAGATAAAATCAGATAAATTCTAATCAGAATAAATTGGATGCAATTCTAAAATTTTACCATCATCATTAGGATGCTTATATCCTTGGAAAATTTTAAATAAACAATAGTTTTATTTCTGAAACTATTAAGTGATGTTTTACAAATTTTAGCTTATCTTATTTCTAAATGAACAGACAGCTAAAAAGGAAGAAAAAAGCCTTTGTTCGGTCTTAAAGCAAAGTAAAATATTGTGATAGAATTAAGTTACATAAAAATTATATATAAACATTGAAGAAAACTTTGGAAATATTTTAAATTATAAAAAATATAAATATCCTAACCATTTTTGAAAGTTTTGTTTGTGGCCTTCAAAATTAATTTTATGTATAAACATATATATATGCATATTTATGTATATATATATAAACACACATATCATTTTTGTGCTTATCTGTTTCTATTTTGCAGCTTTTTTCCCTACTGATCACTAGTTTCTTTAGTAATTCCATTTTCATTTCAACTTGGGACACATATGTTTTCTTTTTACATGAACAAAATCAAGAATTTCATCCTGCAATGCTGAAGCTCTAAAATTTTGTAATTCATGAGGTCAAATATCTGTATGCAGTTATGCCACTTTTGGATCTAGAGGCTGGCCATTTGAAAACATTACTATTCTGTGATGCATCAACAAGCTTCAGTGATTCTTATATTTTTGTGTAATTTTCATGTGATTAAGAAATCTTTTTCCCTGGATTCTTCACATTTATGTCTTTTTAAAAACATGTAAAATTTGAGTTAATTTCTTGCTTTATTTGTTTTACAAATTGTAATAGAGAAAAGTTGTAAAGCTAATAATTGATAATTAATCCAAATGTTGTGACATACCCTAAATTTTGTTCAGGGTGGTTGCTAATATTTCCTTTTAAAAATATCTGTACCCAATCTGGAATTACAATTTTAATTTCCTCTACTATCCAATGTACATTTAAGGAAGTATATTTTCTTTATTTTCTTATAATTAATATTTACATTTAAATCTATGCAATGGTTATTAGATGTATTTTTTCCCTTTAAATGTTTCATATCATTTAAATTTATATAAACATTTTCCTTGTAGAATTATGATTCTTCATTTCCTTAAGTGATGGTTGAAAGAGAAAAATAAAGGTCAACCTCTGTTTTATGATTTAAGTTTTAATGAATTCTCAAAATTTCATCACTGTTAATTCATTCTATTAATTAAGATATGCATTTTCTGCTACACCCTGAATTTACAAAAACATTTTAAATGATATATTATATTCATACAAATTAATGTGTTATGATTTGAATTTTGCTTAGAACTCTACTGTGTCTAAACTCTGTATTTATTGCGATTCCTCTGTTTCATTTGCAGTTAACTATGTCTTTGATAAAGATTTATTTTTAATTAATCTCTCATCTTTTACATTAATTGTATCTTTTCTTATAGGTCCTTTACATTTTCTGTTAGTTTTTATGAACTCTGCTGACCTTGCTTTCATTTATGTACATTTCTATGACAAAAAGAATGTGTTTGGGTTCTATTGGCAATGATTATCATCAGATATTCCAAATTTTCAGACATTAGTAAGTTAAGGAATTGCCTGCTTTTTAATTAAGCTCATACTACCCTATCCCTTTCTATCATATTCTATAAAAATCTACAATGAAACTACTAGACCTAATAAATCAGTATAGCAAAGTTACAGAATACAAGATCCACATGCAAAAATCAATTGTGTTTCTATACACCAGCAATGATCAAACTGAGGAAGTCATATTACTATTATTATAATAAAAAGTATTAACAAATACAGATATGTTAGGGTTAGTTTCTACCAAATTTCACTATAACAGCTAATAGAAAATGCAATCTTAGAGATAGCTGGTATATGTTATCAAGCATACATTCATAGTCCTATGTATATGAAGAAAGACCTCTATAAGGGAAAGAGTCATTTAACAGGGACTATGATTGGACTGGAGAAAGAACCTGTATTAGTCATGTCCGGGCAGGTTGGTATAAGAAAGGGCTTCAGGAATAGGATGACTCAACAGAAGAGAAAGTATAATCTTTGGGCATCACGATGCAGACTCTAGCTGATTAGGCTTTGTGGGTGGCTGTTTTCCTTGATGTTCCTTTTTAATTGTTGCTCTACTGTCTCCCAAGATGTTGTCCACATCTGCATGGTTGAAGAGGTTTTATGCTTCACTGTCCACATTCCAGTATGAGGGAAAGATGAGATTTTCACATTTGGGAGATGGTTTCAGATTTTTCCTCATTAGGAAGGTTTTATGAAAAATCCAATTTCTTTACTAGACATAGGACACAAGAGATTACACGTTTATTCTGATGTGAGCATTTAAGAGACTGTGTAATTATTCTAAATCATCAAATTTAACAGATAAAAGTTGTTCATAGCATTTCTTACAATCCTTTTAATATTTATGATTATTGTGATAGACTTGCTTTAATCCCTTAGTTTTATAATTTTGTTTTCTCTCTCCTCAGTGAATTTCCTTAGGGGTTGTTATATGCATGTTTTTTTTGTTTTGTTTTTTTTGTTTTGTTTTGTTTTACAAAGCTATTTACCTTTATTTGGTTGGGTTGGGTTTAGAAAGGTTTTAAAATGATTGGTAACACTATTACAAAAAAAGCATTTTTTAAGATTTAAAATTGGTTATTGTTAAAATTCAGTTTCCTCTAAAAAACAAAAAATAATTTAAAAATTAAATAAATAAATTCCGTTTCCAAAATGAAAATTGAAATGCCCTCTTGGACAGTGGAATCCCGTTTCTGGGATTTTTGTTTTGCTGTTGATTTTCAGTGACCTGAAGTCCATCC
>PVIY010024335.1:23623-38248 GCA_004026745.1 Myrmecophaga tridactyla | reverse complement strand
TTATCTGTTGACAAGGTAGATAAAAGGAGCATCAGACACAAGGTTTTCACAATCACACAGTCACATTGTGAAAGCTTTATCATTATACAATCATCATCAAGAAACATGGCTACTGGAACACAGCTCTACATTTTCAGGCAGATTTGTCATTACTTTTTATGCATTTGCAATTTGGCACCTGTAGGAAGTAAGAAGTTGGAGTTACTACCAGAAAATAGCATACAGTAGTACTGGCATTTGTAATTAATTACCCAAATGGTTACTTTACTGGTTACTTTGAGTCACTGTCTTATGTCCTTTCTTTTCAGTCTAAGGAACTCCGTTTAGCATTGCTTGTAGAACATATCTAATTGTGATGAACTACCTTGGCTTTTGTAAGCCTGGGAATGTTTCAGTCATCTTCATGTTGGATTGGTACTAATTCTTCCTTGAATGCTTGGTATAATTCACATGTGAAGCCATTTGATCCTGGACTTTTCTTTCTTGGGAGCTTCTTGATGACTGATTCAGTATCTTTAGTTGTGATTGGTTTGTTGAGGTCATCTATTTCTTCTCGACTCAATGTTGGTTAGTCATGCCTTTCTAGGAAGTTGTCCATAATAGACGTTATCTAGTTTATTAGCATATAGTTGCTCATAGTATCCTCTCATTATGTCTTTTATTTCTGCGGAGTCAGTGGTTATGCTTCCTCTTCCATTTCTGATTTTATTTATTTGCATCTTTTTTTTTTTTGTCAACCTAGCTAAGGTTCCATGGATTTTATTGATTTTTCTCAAAGAACCAACTTCTGGTTTTGTTGATTTTCTTCATTGTTTTCTTATTCCCAATTTCATTTATTTCTGCTCTAATCTTTGTTATTTCTTTCCTTTTGTTTGCTTTGGGGTTAGTTTGCTATTCTTTCTCTAGTTCTTCCAAGTGAACAGTTAATTCTTCAATTTTTGCTTTTTTTTTAATGCAGGCATTTTAAGACATTAAATTTCCCTCAGTACTGCCTTTGTTGCACCCCATAAATTTTAATATGTTGTGTTTTCATTTTCATTTGTCTTGAGATATTTGTAATTTCTTCCTTGGTTGTTTAAGAGTGTGTTGTTTACCCTCTGTATTTTCATGAATTTTTTGATACTCTGCTTGTTATTGATTTCCAAGTTCATTCTGTTATGATGCGAGGAAGTGTTTTGTATGATTTCAGTCCTTTTAAATTTATTGAGAGTTGCTTTGTGACCCAACATATGGCCTATCCTTGAGAATGATCCATGAGCACTTGAGAAAAATATGTATCCTACTGTTGTGGGGTGTAATGTTCTGTAAATGTCTGTTAATTTTATTATTAATTAATAAATGATAATTGCATTATTTATTTGTTGTATTATTCAAATTCTGTTTCTTTACTGATCATCTGTCTAGATGTCTATATATTTATGAGAGCGGGGAATTAAAGTCTCCAACTATTATGGTAGATGTTTCTATTCCTCCCTTCAGTATTGTTAGTGTTTGCCTCATGTATTTTGGATCACTCTGACTTGGTGCATAAATATTTATGATTGTTATGTCATATTGTTGAATTATTCCTTTTATCAAAACAGTGTCCTTCATTGCCTCTTTTAATTATTTTACATTTGAAGTCTGATTTGTCAGATATTAGTATAGCTACCCCTGCTCTTTTCTGTTTGTTGTTTGCATGAAATATCTTTTCCCAGTCTTTCATTGTCAGCTCATTTAGTTGGATCCTGTTTTTTAATCCATTCTGCCAGTCTCTGTCTTTTGATTGTGGAGTTTAATCCACTAACATTTAGTGTTACTAATGTAAAAGCAGTACTTTCTTTTACCATTTTGTCTTTTGGATTTTATATGTCATATCTAATTTATTTTTTCTCATTTTACCTTTACTGATACTCTTCATTTCTACATTCTTCTCCACACTTCCATCTCCTGCCTTTTCATATCTGCCTGTAGTGCTCCCTTTAGTATTTCTTGCAGAGCCAGTCTCTTGGTTACAAATTCTCTAAGTGATTGTTTGTCTGAAAATGCTTTAATCTCCCCCTCATTTTTGAAATACAGTTTTTCTAGATATAGAATTCTTGTTTGGCAGTTTTTCTCTTTTAGAATCTTAAATATATTATACCACTGCCTTGATGCCTCTGGTTTCTGCTGAGAAATCCACACATAGTCTTATTGAGCTTCCCTTATATTTGATGGATTGCTTTTCTCTTGCTGCTTTCAAAATTCTCTGTTTTCTTTGATAGCTGACAATCTGAATAGTAAGTGTCTTGGAGTATGTCTGTTTGGAGTACGCTGCAGTTCTTGGATCTGTTATTTTATGTCTTTCATAAGAGATGGGAATATCCTCCCATTAGTCTTTCTCCTCTTTTTTCCCTTCTTTTCTCCTTCTAGGATACCTACAACATATATATTTGTGCTCTTCATGTTGTTATTCAATTCCTTGTGACCCTGCTCATATTTTTCCATTCTTTTCTCTTTATTTTCTTTTGCATGCTGCATTTCAGATGTCCAGTCCTCTAGTTCACAAATCCTTTCTTCTGGCTTTTCAGATCTATTGTAGTTCAAACTTTCAGTTTGTTCTTTTTGTTTGCCCAGTGTCTTCTTTATATCCTTCCTTAACTTGTTGATTTGATTTTTGATATTTTCTATGTCTCTTTGAACATCCTGAATTAGTTGTTTCAACTCCTGTATCTCATTTGTATTGTTGGTTTGTTCCTTTGATTGGACCATATCTTTGAATTCCCCAGTATGACTCATTATTTGTTGCTGGTGTCCAGGCATTTGATTTCCTTAATTAGTTCATTCTGGGTGTTATTTTCAACTCTTTTACCTAGGATTTTCTTGTTGGATGGCTTTGTTCTCTATTTGTTCTTTGACATTCAGTTCAACTTATTCTAGGCATCTAGCACAGGTTCTTTTTAACTGAAAAGAATTTTTCAGTTCTTGTTTTTCCTTTTCTTGCCCTGCCTATATGGAGCCTTTTTTTTTTTTTTTTTGAGGAAGGTCTCCTCAGATATTATAGACCCCAGTCATATTTTCCCAGACTGGACTGGCCCATGTCTCAGGAGGAAAGAGTTACCAACATTAGTTTTCTCTGAGGGTGAGCCCCAGCAGGTTGTCAGACTTTCCTAGGAAGCCTCTAAACTCTGTTTTTCCTATCCTGCCCAGATTGTGGCACTTGTCTGTCAGTGGCTTCCACCCAGTGTAAAATACTGTGGTGCCTTTAATCTCAGCAGTCTCTCCCTGATGGAGGTGTGGTTGACACAGAGGTGAGGTTGTAGGCTGTCATTAATTGCTTCAGTTTTCCAGTCCCTGGGGCCTGAATTCTTTGAAGGAGGAATTCCACTTGAGCTTTCTCTTTCTCTTGTGGAAGATACAGCTTTTAGGGAATTAACTACTTTCACCTGACTAGTTACTTTATCTCTCTGACAAGCTTAATTCTGCCCTTGCCTAGGTTACTGCTGGAGCCTGAGAAAGCTTCCAGTTCTATGTAATGAGCTGTTAAGGAGTAGGAAAAAAAAAAAGCCTTTTCAGAGCAGGACCCCGGCTTCTTCGGTTTGTCAACCAAGAGCTGAAGTTGGTCTGTGCCTCTGTGAATCTCCAGGCTCTATGTGCCCCCTTTTCTTGGGGCCCAGCACTTTTGCATGACTTTTAAGTAGACAAGAAAAGAATTTGACCTTTAGAAACCACAAAGCAGGTAAGCAGTGTATTGGTCATGAAATAATCCAGTAGATTATAGCTGAAGAAAGGTAGTAAAGATTAGTTAAATTTTCAGTGGCAACTGTGAAGTTTAGTTTAGGTTATGTCCATCTCAAAAGGTCCTTTTTTTTTTTTTTTTTTTTTTTTTTTTTTTTTTTTTTTTTTTTTTTTTTTTTTTTTTTTTTTGTCAATCCCGCTCTTTTCTGCTGGGGCAAAACCCCTAGTACCTTTAGTGCTTATTCCAGGTTTGTCTGTGCTTGGGGCCTATTTTCAGTAGTTAGAATTTGTTAGTTGATTCTGCAAGTGGAGCTTGGTTGAGGTAAGCCCTTGCTGCTAGTAAAGTCTGTTTCCTTTCCCCTCTGAAAACTGGCCTTCTGTGCCTGTGGGTGCCGGCCTCTGTGGCTTGGGGGACTTAAAATTCTGTGTGCTGTCATAACCCATCCACCTGGTCCAGACTGGTGTACACTGTTTCCAGTCACTGATGTCCCCCAGTTGTTCTGTACTGGTCCTGGCTATTTACTAGCTGCTCTGGAGGATGAACTAAATTCTATACCTCACTAAGCTGCCATCTTCAACTTAATTATTTCTTATGTTGCTTTAGTTGTCTATAAGCTGCTTTTCTCTATAGGACAAGTGCTGGGAGGGCAAAATGGAGACAAGTTCCCTGGTTCAGTTTGAGGCTTCTACTTCATAGATAGGCACACACATTTAGGCACCTCAGTATGTGCATTAGGGTTATCCTGCTCTATCTGGAACAGGTCCATACCCATACAATGGGATGGTTGGGGGAGATGTTTCAAGGATACCATAAGCTTCCCCAACCTTTTTTTTTTTTTTTTAACATTTTTTATTGTGAAATATAACATATATCCAAAGAAAAGGAAGAAAGTAATAATTTTTATAGTCTATGTCAACAAATAGTTACAGAACAGATTTCAGAGTTTGTTATAGGTTACCATTCTACGATTTCAGATTTTTCTAGCTGCTCCAAAACACTAGAGGCTAGAAGAAATATCAGTATAGTGATTCAGCAGTCATACTGATTTATTAAATCCTATTTTCTCTCTCACCCTTTTTTTTTAATTCAACATAACATACAAATGCAAATATTCTAACCATATGATCATTCCATTCTTGATGTATAATCAGTAACTCACAGTATCATCACATAGTTGTATTTTCATCATCATGATCATTTCTTAGAACATTTGCATCAATTCAGAAAAAGAAATTAAAAAAGCAGAAGAAAATTCATACATACCATACCCCTTAATCCTCCCTTTCAGTGATCACTAGCATTTCAGTCTACTAAATTTATTTCAACATGTGCCCCCTATTATTTATTTATTTTTAATCCATATGTTCTCCCCATCTGTTGATAAGTTAGATTAAAAAGAGCATCAGATACAAGGTTTTCACAATCACACAGTCACATTGCAAAAGCTGTGCATTATACAGTCATCTCAAGAAACATGGCTACTGGAACATAGCTCTACATTTGCAGGCAGTTCCCTCCAGCCTCTCCATTACACCTTAACTAAAAAGGTGATATCTATATAATGTATAAGAATAACCTCCAGGATAACATCTCGACTCTGTTTGAAATCTCTCAGCCATTGACATTTTATTTAGGTTCATGCTTTAAATTATGTTATGAAACTTTTAGAAATAAGTCTTATATCTCGGTTTCAGTTTTATTCTAGAAAAATTGCCTAAGTATAAGTTACTTATGCTAATTTTTTATGATTTGTTACATGAGACTCTCCTGGAAAAACAACGCTGGCTGCAAAGTTATCTGCCAAGAAACAGGCATCCTTACAAAGAGATGAAAATGATGACTTTCAAGTAGACAAGAAAAGAATTCGACCTTTAGAAACCACAAAGCAGGTAAGCAGTGTATTGGTCATGAAATAATCCAGTAGGTTATAGCTGAAAAAAGGTAATAAAGATAAGTTAAATTTTCAGTGACACCTGTGAAGGTTAGTTGGGTTATGTTAAAGCCATAATTTAAATGTTAATTTATTTTAACTTCATTTTGTACAGATACTTTTTATAGAGAAATATTTTACTATGGCCAGGTATCTACATTAACCAGTCATTAAAGTGAAACTGCATAGTGCTTATTTATACATGAGGAATTTGACAGTAAATAGTTACTTATGGCAGAAAATGAAAAGACCTTACATTTATTTTTCTTTTGGAAAAATACCTTTCATGTGAATGTTCATGTCATGGACTGTTGATATTAATAGTTTTGGTATATTTAGTATATTTAGGTTTACTCTTATTTGTTGAGTTTAATATGGTACATGATAAAAATATGTATATTTATTAAAAGACCCAAATGACCAGATATTTTAAATGAATTGTGGGCTTTTCATAGATGAACACAATGTTTTCTTATAGAGTTCAAGGCTGTGAGGTAAGAGGAAGCTGGAATATTAATAAACCTGGTCACAAATAAAAAGTATGATTATTAATTAGCACGTCACATGTAGGAAACTGATTGCATACTTTAAATTTATATACTCAAATAGATGTTTGTATTCTTGTAGTTTAAATATTCTACTCACAGTCATTAATAATTTCCATGTTTAAACATTATCTTTAGAAATAGAATTAACTTTTTTCTTTACTTTTTTAAAGCATAACTTCTAAAAAGTGTGAATCTACAAGGGTTTTTCTCCCCTAAATGTGGAGAATGTTGTGAGATACAGCTCAACATAAAATATTTATTACCTGAGTTCATTGACTCTGATTTTTTTTGTAGAAATAGTATTATCAATGGAAATGCTTTTCTTTTCTTTTTTCATATAACTTAATAGATTTGGCTAGTAGGGACAAGAAAGTTTGGAAAGAAAACTTAATGGTATTTATTAAAGAAATTTAGGCAAAAGACAACAGATTATCAGTTATCTAGTAAGTAATAGTAATAGCAATAATCATATGGTTTATACTGTCATATAGAAACTCATAAATATTTACATTTAAATAATTTATTGTTTCATTGTAGAAAGGGACTTTAAATTTTCATTTACTTTTATTTTCTAGTTTTATATATATATAAATATATATATACACACACACACATATAAATTGAGACTTTGCTATAATACTATACTTGATGTCCATATGGAGGGACTATTTGATAGGAAGATCCTTTTTATAAAACTATAATTGTCGCTGACCACGTGGGCTCCTTGCCCAATGCCGATGGAAGCCAATACTGTTACACCAGGATTTCGAGAAAAGTTTATTGCAAGGCTGTTTCAGCAGGGGACAAGATTAAGGGGAGATCAGATCTGTGTCCCTGGCTACAGAACTTTGGAGATTTTATGTGTTTGGGAGGGGATCGACCTGGGGAGGGACACAGGATAGAGTGAGACTGTGTACATCAAGGGACGGGGTTAAGTGGAGCATGCGTTGTTATAAATTATGCTAGTTCATGCTTCACATGTAAAAATGGCATGGTGGTTTAGCATGATGGGGTGTGATTTTTACTATTATAATTAGGTAGAGGTAACTTTGGGTCAAGCTTCCTTTAATCTGCACATGACCCTTGGGCTAAAACTGGTCAGAACAGGCTTGAGCAGGTGCTGCAGCAAAAGGAAAAAAACAGGAACTTATCTTGTTATGGAGCAAGCTTCTGATAAATAAACATGAGGAGAGTGAAGTTCTAAGAAAAAGTAAGTGGACATTGTACATGCCGGTAAGAGAAGGCATACTTTGAAGAGTGGGTTAGTAGGTAGTGGTTTCATAAATTTATCTCCATAAAACCATTTTGGTTAGAATTCAAGAGGTATTATATATTCTATTTCATTTAAATGGTGTAATTAGGTAACTGTGTTTTTAAAAATTATTGCTGGTTAAAAAATTTATTGCTGGTTAATCACCTTTTTTAAATGCAGAAAGCATGTATAGAATTATTTTGACCTTTGAGAACAACTGGCCTTCTCAGACTTTTTCACTTTATATTAAACTTCATTTTGGTTTGGTGTTTACAGATTAGAAAACGCCATTGCTTTGAAAAGGAAGTACAGCATTTGGATGCAGAAGTTACTTCAGGAAAAACCATAAAACTCAATTCTGCATTGGGAAAGGAAAACTCCATTTCTTCACAGACTGTATGTTTTATGCCATTTTTCAGTTTCTTTAAAGAAAATGTTGAATTAGCTAAATCCATTTTTTTGAAACAAGGTGGATAATATAATACAAAGAAAACTAGGAAACAACTTAGAAGTCTTAAGTACTGTCACATCTCTGCTACTCATGTGTGAGATGGCAAAATACCCTATCCTTATTTACCTCATAATAGAATGAGAGAGATCTGGAAGTTCTTTTCCTGTTCTACGTTCTGATGTTTGTGAACTGTACTGGTGTCATGTTCTTTCAGCATGCTTTCAGACAGTTGTTCTCAAGTAGCAGTCCAGGGAACTTTGAAGGTTCCTGAGGTTTTTTTTCAGGCGGTCCATGAGGTAAAAACTTTTTCATAGGAATATTAGGACCTTATTTGCCTTTTTCACTGTCTTAATGTTTGCTCTAGTGGGTGCAAAATTAATGATGGATAAAACTGCTGTTGCCTTAATACAAACTAGTGGCATAAACCTGTATTAATAGTTGTATTAGTCAGGGACCTCTAGGGAAACAGAACCAACAAGATACATGTATATATATGAGATTTTAAAGAAGTTTTTCACGCAGTTGTGGGGATGCACAAATCCAAATTCTGTAGGGCAGGCTGTGAGCTGACAATTCTGATGAAGGTTTTCAATCAATCACCCAGGAGAGGCTGGCTGGCTGGCTGAAGTGGAGAGAGATATTCTCTTCTGACTTTAAAGGCACTCTTCCCTTGGCCAACTGCACATGTTATCTGCCATGGATGTAATCAGTGTGCTGAGGATATAATAAACCAGGCTTCTGGTTTCTTAACCAGTCATGAAATATCCTTGTAGTAATGGTTCGGCCAGTGCTTGTTTGACCAGCCAACTAGGTACCCTTACCTGGGCAAGTTGACACATGAACCTAACTATGACAGTAGTCATTATTTTCTTTACCATCATTAATTCACAGTTAAAAAAAAAAGTTCCAATTAATGTCCTTGATGAAGCTGTAAAAATTACTAATTTTATTAAACCTCAATCCCTGAGATTTTTAGCATTCTGTGTGGGGAAAAAAAATCAATACATTTTTTTTTTCTGTTTGTTATATTTTTCTGTTGTCTTTTTATTTCTTTTTCTGAATTGATGCTAATGTTCTGGGAAATGATCATGATGATGAATATGCAACTATGTGATGATATTGTGAATTGCTGAGTGTATGTATTGGGAATGTTTGTGTTTCTTGTAATTCTTTTTAATTAATAAAAAATTAAAAAAAATCAATACACAGCAAACACTTTTTTCATATAGAAATAGTATGGCTGTCTTGAGGAAAAGTACGTATAGGATAGTTTGGATCATCAGCTGCACTAACCACTTTTTTTTCATGAAATATCACTTGCATTTGAAAGAATAATTGACAGGCTAATTTTGGTAATTCTTGAAAATGAAGAAATTAAGCCTGAGGAAATTTGAGCTATCAGGAGAAAATCAGAAATTGAAAAACTTATATATACCACTGTGAGGTTGACAGCTTGTTGATATTTTAGATTTTTCTGATGAGATAGGTAGTGATATTACAGAAAGTGACTTTTTGATATTTATTGGGTAATGATGTGTGTCAACATTTGTAAGATCTGTAAACTCAGAATCAACCATTTTCTGAGTGATGTTTTAAACTCATGCCTGGAAATGATCTATTCTAAATGCAAGATGGACTATTATATGCCTCCCCCCCTTCCAATCCCCAGGCAACTGGATAACCAATAGATTTATTTTCAGGCAGTGTAAATTAGTTTCCATTTCCAGAAGTTTGGATAAATGGAATCATGCTAGTGATTTTTTTTCTTATTGGATTCCACATGTAGTGAATTTTACTTTGTTGGATGCTGGATGATACTGTATCTTGAGTTTTGTTTTGCAGTGCAATTAAGTTACTTGGTATCAGTTTGATCCTTTTGGGTCTTGTTTTTAAAGTTTGTTGGGCAAGACCTTAGCAGGGGTTAGTCTTGATCTACCACAACTAAGGCAGAACTGTTTGACTCCTCTGCCTAATACCCCATGATTTATGAGATTTTTCTAGTCTAGCTGTTAGAAACAGGCACTGTTCCAGGCCCTGTGTTAGCACATAATAATTTTTGGTGGTACTTTCCTCTGTCTTGGGAAAGTAGTAGTAGTCTGCTAGGTGCTTGAGGGGGAACCTCTGTACTCTGGAGTTCATTTTTTGTGTTGCAACCTCCACTCTGACAATCTTCCCTGTGAACTCTATTCATCTTGATCTCCCTGGACTCTCAACATCATTTCTGTAACTCAAGTAGTCCAGTGGGCTCTCCCTCCCTGTGCCACAGCCTGGGAACTCTCTCAGGATGGGTAGGATGGGGATAACTAGAAGGTCTGCCTCATTTGTTTCCCATGTCTTGGGGATCACTCTTCCTTATGTGATGTCCAGTGTCTTCATATATCTTGTCCATATTTTTAGCTTTCCATGCAGGAAATGAAAAGTCTCATTGACTCTGGGGACAAATGCCTTATGTTCTTACATCGCTAATAAAGCTCCTGTTTACCTGTATAGTCTTTAGGCGTTTATAAGCTTTTTGCATTCTTCTGCCCTTCCCTCCCTTCCCTGTCTACTACTTCAGTTTCCCCAATTGTTAAATAAGGATAATAATACTACCTATCTCACAGGCTTGTTATAAGGATTAAACAAATTAATACTTATTGAAGTACTTAGCATATATCTGGCATACTTTAGAGTTTATTAAGTGGTAAGTGATAGAAGCAGTAGTAGTAGTATTTGTAGTAGTAGAAAATAGTTATGCATTCACAGTTCTCATTTTTAAAAACCTTGGATAAGAGGTATTATATAATATTGATTAAAAATATTGATTTGGAGGAGTTACATTTAAAATTAAAATTACATAAAAAGTTAGTTTATGCCTGAAAGTTGACTTTAAAGTTTAGACTGTGTGCTGCTTTGAATCTAGGGTGGACCCCAGAAAAGCCATGCCCTTTAATCCTCATTCAGTATTGCTGGGTGGGAGCATTTTATTATTCCCATAGAGATGTGACCCACCCAGTTGTGGGTGGTAACTTATGATTAGATGATTTCCATGGAGGTGTGTCTCCACCCATTGAAGGTGGAGTTGCTTACTGGAGTCCTTTAAAAGAGGAAACATTTTGGAGAGAGTCCCTTTTTGTAGAGCCATGAGAAAGCCAGCAGATGCCACCATGTTCACCATGTGCCCGACCAGCTGAGAAAGAAACCTTGAACGTCATTGGCCTTTGTTCTAGTTTGCTAGCTGCCGGAATGCAACACACCAGAGACGGATTGGCTTTTAATAAAAGGGGATTTATTTTGTTGGTTCTTCAGAGGAAAGGCAACTAACTTTCCACTGAGGTTCTTTCTTACGTGGAAGGCACAGGATGGTCTCTGCTGGTCTTCTCTCCAGGACCCTGGGTTCCAACAACTTTCCCTGGGGTAACTTCTTTCTGCATCTCCAAAGGCCTGGGCTGAGCTGCAAGTGCTGAGATGAGGAATGCCGAGCTGCTTGGGCTGTGCTACGTTGCGTTCTCTCATTTAAGCACCAGCCAGTTAAGCCAAACGTCACTCATTGCAGCAGACACGCCTCCTAGCTGACTGCAGATGTAATTGGCAACAGATGAGGTTCATGTACTGTTGGCTTATGTCCAGAGCAACAAGACTAGGTATGCTCACCTGGCCAAGTTGACAACTGAATCTAACTAACACAGCCTTCTTAAACCAAGGTATCTTTCCCTGGATGCCTTAAATTGGACGTTTCTATAGACTTGTTCTAATTGGGACATTTTCTCAACCTTAGAACTGTAAAGTTGTAATTTATTAAATTCCCCTTTTTAAAAGCCATTCTGTTTCTGGTATATTGCATTCTGGCAGCTAGCAAACTAGAACAGACCGCTTGAACAGAAGCAAAGCTACTGTGTTCTTGGCTGAGTAACTTAATCATTTTTTTTTTTTTTAACTTTTTACTTGTTTAGTGTTACATATATGCAATGCAATAAAAAAGCAATAGTTTTCAAAGCACTCTTCAACAAGTAGTTACAGGACAGATCCCAGAGTTTGTCATGGGCTACCATACAGTCCTCTCAGATTTTTCCTTCTAGCTGCTCCAGAATGTAGGCGGCTAGAAGGCTTAAATATTTTTTTATCACCACAATTGACTTTTTTCTTTCTTTTTTTGTGAAAAATAACATATATACAAAAAAAAGCAATAAATTTCAAAACACAGCACCACAGTTAGTTGTAGAACATATTTCAGAGTTTGACATGGGTTACAGTTCCACAATTTTAGGTTTTTTACTTCTAACTGCTCTGTCATGGTCAGCTTCATGTGCCAACTTGGTACCTGTTTGTCTGGTTGGGCAAGTGCTGACCTGTCTGTTGCAATGAGGACATTTCATAGAATTAAATCATGATCACGTCAGCTGCATCCACAGCTGATTCCATTTGTAATCAGCCAAGGGGAGTGTGTTCTGCAGTGAGTGGTGCTCAGTCTAATCATTGGAAGCCTTGGAAGCCTCTGCGCATTTTGGACTCTGCGTTCCTGCAGTCACATGAGACACTTTTATAAATTTAGTATTTGTGAGTGTTCCCTGTTGATTCTGTTTCTGTAGAGAACCCTAACTAATACACATGGCTACTGGAACACAGCTCTACATTTTCAGGCAGTTCCCTCTGGACTCTCTTTGTTACGCCTTAACTAAAAAGGTGATATCTATTCAATGCATAAGAATAACCTCCAGGATAACCTCTCAACTCTCTTTGGAATCTCTCAGCCATTGACACTTTATTTTGTCTCATTTCTCTCTTCTCCCTTTTGGTTGAGAAGGTTTTCTCAATCCCTTGGTACTAAGTCCCAGCTCATTCTAGGATTTCTGTCCCATGATGCCAGGAAGGTCTACACCTCTGGGAATCATGTCCCACGTAGAGAGGGAGAGGGCAGTAAGTTTGCTTGTCTTGTTGGCTGAGAGAGAGAGTCCACATCTGAGCAACAAAAGAGATTCTCTGTAGGTGACTCTTGGGCCTAATTTTAAATAGGCTTGACCTATCCTTTGTGGGGTTAAGTTTCATATGAACAAACCCCAAGATTGAGGGCTCAGTCTATTGATTTGGTTGTCCCCACTGCTTGTGAGAAGATCAAGAATTCTCCACTTGGGGAAGTTGAATTTTCCCCCTTTCTCATCATTCCCCCAAGGGGACTTTGCAGATACTTTTTTATTCACTGTTCAAATCCTTCTGTGATACTGAGGCATCACTCTGGACGAACTTACAAAATCTCAAGGTTTCATGTGCTTATGGTGTTCACTTAAGCTGTCCACATAAGTTATATTAGGAAATGCACTAGTCAAAATATAAATTTTGTACTAAATGAACATTTTTTGCTTTAGTCTCACACATAAGTTAAAGTTTTAAAATATTAATTACCGTCTGTTTTCAACACCCTGCATTATTGACATTCCTTTGTTTTTCCTCATATAAAACATTTTAAAATTTGTACATTTAGTCACTATCATTATACACTCTAGACATTCATAGATTATACCATCTCAGTCTTTTTTATCTGTCTTTCCTTCTGACTTCGTTTGTGCCCCCACACCTCCCCCACATTCAGCTTCATTCAGTGTTCTAACATTATTGTATTACAGTTAGGTTGTATTATGCTATCCATTTCTGAATTTTTACAATCAGTCCTGTTGCACTATCTTCATCCCTACATCCAATTACCCAATTATCTACCCTGTTTCTATCTCCCAATGACCTTTGTTCTTAACTGAAATTATCCCAGTTCATTCATTAACATTAGTTCATATCAGTGAGACCATACAGTATTTGTCCTTTTGTTTCTGGCTAATCTCACTCAGCATAATGTCCTTAAGGTCCATCCATGCTGTTATATGCTTTATGATTTTATTCTGTCTTACAGCTGCATAATATTCCATCATATCTGTATACCATAGCTTGTTTAGCTACTTGTCTGTTGATGGACATTTGAGCTGCTTCTAACTCTTGGCAGTTGTAAATAATGCTACTATAAACACTGGTGTGCAAATGTCCGTTTGTGTCTTTGCCCTCATGTCCTCTGAGTAAATACTTAGCAATGGTATTGCTGGATCATATGGCAACTCTATACTTTTCTTCCTGAGAAACCGCCAAACCGCCTTCCAAAGTGGTTGTACCATTTGAGATTCCCACCAACAGTGGATAAATGTGCCTGTTTCTCCACACCCTCTCCAGTACTTGTTGTTTTCTGTTTTATTGCTAATGGCCATCCTGGTTGGTGTGAGATGATATCTCATTGTGGTTTTGATTTGCATTTCCCTAATAGCCAGGAAAGTTGAGCATCTTTTTATGTGCCTTTTGACCATTTGTATTTCCTTTTCTGAGAAGTGTCTGTTCAGATCATCTCCCCATTTTGTAATTGGGTTGCCTGTCTTTTTGTTGTTGAGTTGAACAATCTCTTTATATATTCTGGATACTAGACCTTCATCTGATATGTTGTTTCCAAATATTGTCTCCCATTGTGTAGGCTGTTTTTTTACTTTGTTGACGAAGGTCTTTGAGGCACGAAAGTGTTTAATTTTGAGGAGTTCCCATTTCTTTCTTTCTTTCTTTCTTCAATGTTTCTTTTTTAACATAGACATTTATGGCAATAAATTTCCCAGTACAGCCTTTGCCACATCCTGTAAGTTCTGATAAATTGTATTCTGATTTTCATTCATCTCCAGAAGGCTACTGATTTCTCTAGCAATTTCTTCTTTGACCCACTGGTTGTTTAGGATTGTTTGTTTAATC
>PVIY010024335.1:0-23523 GCA_004026745.1 Myrmecophaga tridactyla | reverse complement strand
AAAAGTGTTTAATTTTGAGGAGTTCCCATTTCTTTCTTTCTTTCTTTCTTTCTTCAATGTTTCTTTTTTAACATAGACATTTATGGCAATAAATTTCCCAGTACAGCCTTTGCCACATCCTGTAAGTTCTGATAAATTGTATTCTGATTTTCATTCATCTCCAGAAGGCTACTGATTTCTCTAGCAATTTCTTCTTTGACCCACTGGTTGTTTAGGATTGTTTGTTTAATCTACATAATTTGTGAATGTTTTTGTTCTTTGGTGGTTATTGATTCCATTGTGATCAGAGAAAGTACTTTGAATTATTTCAGTGTTTCTAGATTCATAGAGACCTGTTTTGTGTCCCAGCATAAGATCTATCCTGGAGATTGTTCCATACACACTAGAGAGGAATGTATATCCTTGTGTTTTGGAGTACAATGACTGTATATGTCTGTTAGGTATCATTCATTTATCAGGTTGTTTAACTTCTCTGTTTCCTTGTTGATCTTCTGTCTGGTTCCTCTGTCTATAGAGGAGAGAGGTGTATTGAAGTCTCCTCCTAGTATTGTTTGAATATCTATCACTCCCTTTGGTTTTCAGTTTTGCCAGTGTCTATCTAATGTATTTTGGAGCTACTTGATTGGGAGCATAAACATTTACGATTAATATTTCTTGTCAGTTAATTGCCCCTTTTATTAATATATAATGTCCTTTGTCTCTTATGATGTCTTTAAAGTCTATTTTGCCAATACTAGTATAGCTACTCCTCCTTTCGTTTGGTTACAACTTGCATTTTAAAATTGTTTTCTGTTTTTTCACCATCAATTTATTTGTATACTTGTGTCTAAGATGAGTCTCTTGTAAGCAGCGTATAGCTGGATTGTGTTTCTTAATCCATTCTGCCAATCTGTATCTTTTAATTAGTAAGTTTAGTCCATTGACATTCAAAGTTATTACTGAAAAGGTGTTTCTTGAATCTACCATCTTGCCTTTTTTATTTTATTTGTCATATTTATATATTCTTTTCCCTCTTTCTCTTTTTACCCTTTAAGTTACCCTTACTGGTACTCCTCAATTCTGTGCCCTCCTCCAGACCTCCCTCTTCTATGTGTTTTTTTTTTCAAACTGGCAGGCAGAACTCACTTTAGCATTTCTTATAGTACTGGTCTCTTATTGACAAATTCTTTCAGGATTTGTTCGTCTGTGAAAATTTTAATCTCTCCTTCAGTTTTGAAGTATGATTTGACTGGGTACAGAATTCTTGGCTGGAAGTCTTTCTCTTTCAGGATCTTAAATAGATCATACCATTGCCTTCTTGCCTCCATAGTACCAATTGTGTAGTCTCAGCTCAGTCTTATGTGGTTTCCCTTGTATGTACTAAATTGTTTTTCTCTTGCTGCTTTCAGACTTTTCTGCTTCTCTTCAGCATTTGACAGACTGATTAGTATGTATCTTGGGGAAGCCTGTTTGAATTTATTCTGTTTGGAGTTCATTGGGCTTCTTTGACGTGTATATTTATGTCCTTTATAAGGGTTGGGAAATTTTCCCTAGTTTATCCTCAATTACTCTTCCTAGCCCTTAACTCCTCTTTTCCCTTTCTCAGACACCAATGATTCTTATGTGTGTGTGCTTCATCTTTCATTTTTCTGAGGTCCAATTAAAATTTTTCCATCTTTGTTGCCGTTTGGTGCTTTGAGTTTTTGAAATCTGTTATTCTGTCCTCTATATCACTTATTCTTTCTTCTGTCTCTTCAGATCTGTTGTTGTGTGCCTCTAGTATGGTTTTTATTTGGTCAACAGAGTCTAATCTCTGTGATATCTGCTATTTTTCTATTTATTCTTTCAAATTCCTCTTTATACTCTTCTATTGTCTTCTTGATCTCCTTTATGTTATTAGCTATTCCACTTATTTTAGTAAGTAGAGTTCTTTGAACATCTTTAATTCGTTGTTCCAGCATCTTTCTGTCTCCTCTGGTGTTTTAATTTTGTTATCAGGCTGGGCTATAGTTTGCATTGTGATATGCTTAGTGATCGTCTGTTATTTTCGCCTCGTGTAAATATCGTGATTGATTTACTTTGGTAGTTGATTTCCTTCAGTAGTCTAAAGCCTTGTTTTTGCCGGGTAGATGTGTAGCAGATTGCAGGGTATGTGGTAGGGCAGAACAGTGTGGTGATGTGTTGCAGCTATAGATGCCGGCTGGGGATGTTATGCTGGTGCTTGTGAACATGGGTCCCCAGTGGTCAGGGAAGATGTAACTATGCAGGTGCACAGGTCTGGGGGGCGTAACCCTGGTGTGCACTGGTCTAGGGCTCAGGGCCCTTTGTGCGCATGTTCAGATCTATGGTGTGGGTTGGAGTTTTGCCTACATGGGCTGGGGGCAGATGTGATCTGGCTGCGCAGGTCCATACTTTCTCATAGCTGGGAAACATGACTGAGGGCCATGCGCATGGGTGGATCTAGGACTGCTGTAAACTGACATTCCCAGAGCTGAAGGATGTGATTGGGGGCCATGTGCATGTGTGGGTCGAGGTGTGCCGTAAACTGATGTTCCCAGAGCTGAGGGGTTGACTGTGGGCCAAGCGCATGTGTGGGTCTAGGAGTGCCGTAAAGTGATGTGCAGAGCTCAGGGTGGACAGGGTGAGACTGTGAAACTATGGGCAGGTGTGCGGGTGTAGCCTGGGTATGAAGGTTAGCCCCTACAGTCTTTATTTGCTGGTAACAGCCTGCAGAGAGCAAGGAAGGGGAGGTAGTTCTCAGGAGGGGTGCAGGGAAAGTGGGTTGGCCCGCACTTGGGGTGGAATTATGGGGCAGGTACGTGCGCTAGTGGTTGGTGGGCTGGGGTGCTTGGAGCGCAGGAAGTGGAGTTGGGTGACGGGGTTCAGTTACGTGGGGTGAGTCAATGTTCAGGGGGCTGCAATGTTGAGGATAGTGCGTTCAGTGAACGTGGCTTGGCTTGCTACCTTTTCCCTGTCTCCCCATCCATGTACTTCTGTAGGCTCTGCACCTCTGCATTAGACTCTGGTTCTCTGCTTCTCTATTCCTCTGCTTTTACAACTAGGCCCACCCTGTGTGGTGCAGAAGGCTCTCCCAGGTCAGTTGCAGTCTTGAATCGCCCTCTCAGTCACCCTCCCGTCCCTTCTCTAACTTGTCCTTGGAGTAGGGCTGAACTCAGTCTACCCTATTCGGCCATCTTCCCGGAACTCGTGTAACTTAATCTTAAGCCAACTACTTTGATTCAGTTTTCCTCTTGTTTATATAATATGTTGATCATTTGTTATAGTTTTCTTATTGGTAAGGTAGTAACCGATGCCCTGCTGGCAATGGTGCCAGCTGATTCCTGATCCGGGTTCAATAATCTTGAAACTAAAAGAATTTAGAGATGAGAGGGCAAGTAGGCATAAGTAGTAAAGTTTATTAGAAGACTTGTTTATTAAAAGGAGAGAGTATACATTAGAGAGGTTAATGTGGGCATGCCCAAGGGAGAGACACACACTGAGTGGAGTGGGCCAACTTGTTTTATAGGAAAAGTTTCACTAATGGCAGGTTTCCATAGTAACCTTTGAATACTGGGTGTCTATTTTAGGAGGAGATAGCTAGCAGAATTCATGGTTTGTTGGCACATATCTAAAATTTGTCTTTGGGCAAATGGTTAACAATTTTTATGACCCTATGCGTCCTGTCATTAACTGAGAGTTTGCTTTGGGCCCAGAGTTTTACAAGCTTTATGGTTTGGGGAGGTTTCAGTGATTTGGGAAGGTTTGGCAGCTAAAGTTTGGACATTTTTGTCCCAGAAAGTTTGCAGCTAAAGTTTGCAGCTCTGTTCTAGTTCTTTAGAGCTAGATAATAAACAACGGACTTGTAGTTGTCTGTTAACTCTTTCGGAGCTGAATAGGAAACCAGGAACTTACAGTTGCCCTATTTTATCCTGCTTCAGTATAGCTATATCCATAGCTATGTATATAGAAACCAGAAATTAATGTTTTCTTCCTTAACTATAAATGGTACAACACTACATTTATGTAAATATGTAATAATTTTTATAGGTAGGTAATTTATTACTCATAATTTTAAATGTATAGGTTTCTGACAATTTCTCATAAGGTTCAAGATTTATTGAACTAGCTAAATCTTTCAATTAAATCTTGTAACTGAAATAGCATTTCACTAGTGTGACACAGAACTTGTTTGTAAAAAGACAGAAGTGATGCATTCTAATTTAACATGGATAAAGTAAATTTATCAGACATCAAAGCACTTTTGCAATGACAGAAAAGTCAATGTGTTTGAGCTCTAATATTTGTTCTTTTTTGGTAATCTAGAGTGAGCAGCATGAATATTTATAGTAACTTTACATACTTTTTGAATAATTAGGAAACTTCTCTTCTGCTACCCTTCATAGGTAAAATGATACGAGGTTTAATTTGATTTTTTCCTCTTAATAGAAAAACAGAATATGTAGTTATAATAGAAATATAACTAGTACAAAGTGTATAATTGTAATGAATGTGAATGTTTCCTTCCTTTGCATTTTAGTAAATTGTTAGTAAATTTAGGTAAATTATTAAGAAAACCTGTAGTTTTATGAATTTGGCATTCTTCTTAATTTTGATAGCCTGTGGTGACATTTTTAGCCAATCTCGTGAATATTTAGCATTAAATAATACATCTAGGTTTTCCAAGAACCAAGACTGATCATCTCCATGAATAAAATATAGAAAAGAATAATGGGGATATACATAGATGTAATTTATTTAAAGAAGGGGTCTTTGGATATGGTAAAGGAATTTATGCATGTTTTTTCCTTCTGGAAATTACTTTGGTTTCTGATGTAGCATTACTTAGTCTTTGCAGGGTGGTTTATGTTTGAAAGCTGCTGGAATGTGATATACCAGAAACAGAACTTTTAAAAAGGAGAATTTATCAAGTTGCAAGTTTACAGTGAAAATGTCTAAATTAAGGCAAGGCTATGAAAATGTCCAAATCAAAGCACTAACAAGAGGCTGCTTTCACTCAAGAAAGGCCAGTGAATTTTGGGGTTTCTCTCTCAGCTAACAGGGCACATGGTGAAATCTGCTAGCTTTCTCTCCTGGCTTTTTGTTTCACGAAACACCCCACCACCCGCCCACCCCACCCCACCACCCGCCCACCCAGGGGTGTTTTCCTTCTCTATCTCCAAAAGCTCTAAAGCCTTTGGAGTAGGTTTTTTCCAAAATTGTTCCCTCTTAAAGGGCTCCAGTAAGCAACCCCACCTTGAAAGAATGGAGACACATCTCCATGGAAACCATCCAGTCAAAAGTTAGCACTCACAACTGGATGGGTCACATTTCCATGGAAACAATCAAAAAGCTTCCACCTAGCAATATTGAATGAGGATTAAAAGACATGGCTTTTCTGGGGTACACAACAGATTCAAACTGGCACTCATAGTGTCTTGTTATAAATAACAATAGAATTTTCTTTAAATTCTGGAATGAGTGGTTTTGAAAAGCTGTAGAAGAAAAACATATAGTTCCATGCATAGTAATTTCATAAGAATTAGTATTTATTGTATAGCAGCAGCTCCTGAAATTAATTTATAACTGAAAGCTTTAGGTAAAGTAATTGGAAAAATGGAATTTATCTTTTAGAACTTTTCTTATGTTGACAGATTATATGCCTCCTGTTGTATGTATCGTATTGTAATTTAGATCATGTAAATATCTTCAATTAGGTAAATTGAGGGACTTGAACAAAAAACATTCCTTCTTAGGCCCCGTTCCTTTGTATGGGAAGAACGGGAGGGTGGGAATAAATTTAATAACTTACATCCCATTTAGCTCTAATACCTCTAAATTTTAAGGTTGTTATTCACTTTTTGGTTCTTAATAGATATTAGGAAAAATAATATTTATTTTTCAGAAAATTAGTTATTTGGATTTATAAATTAGTGGTTTAGTTCTCTTATCCTTAACAGAAGTATGAGATGTAGCATTCATACTTTTAAAACCTGCATTTCTATTATTTTGGACAAACTTTTCTCCATACATTAAATCGGTAAATTAATTTGATTTCTGTTTTCTCCTAAATTTGGCATTAAACATTTTAGGATTTTCTTTCAGACTGTTCTTTTTTAATTTTTAAAATTTTATTTATGTTTTTATTTAAGAAAACAAACAATACATTAAGAACCACCAACAATGGATATCTTAGTTAGATTAACCATAGGCATATTTAAATAAAGTATCATATAATGATTGTGAAGCCTGTGTTTGTGCAGTAAGTTTCATAAAGCAATTTAAAATTAAAGCAACAAGGAAAAAAATCTACATATTTATATAGCAAAGTTCCTAAATTCTAAGTGTGAAGCACCACTAACTTAAATGCCATTTGATCAGCTATCAAAACTGTGAATGTTCTCAAAATATCAAGTAGGAAGTTCTTACAAATACCCGCATTGCTGTATTAATGACCTATGTTGCTAAATGTTTTCCTGATTTTAAGAAAATATAAATATACAAATATTTTTACAATTAACATGTGGAAGTCTTAACCACCTAAAATGGATATCTTAGTTAGTTTATCCAAATGCATAGTAAAAAAAAAAAAATCTAAGTAATCATCGTGAAGCCTATTTGTACAATATGTTTCATAGACCATTTTAAAATTAAAATAAGGAAGGAAAAAATCTATAAATACAGATATTAGAGTTACTTGAATTCTAAATATTATACAGTATCTTAAATACCATTTGATTAGCTATCAAAACTGTGTGCGTTCTCACAATATCAAATAACTTTTCTTGTTTTGACTAAAAGAATTTAGTTCCAGATTGGAGATTTGGGTAGGTGTCTCCTTACCCTCCTATCATTTCCACTGTCCCGTTTCTTCAAGTCAGGAAATGATGTGTTTCTTTTCTGAGATGTCTTCCCTTTGAGTGTCTAGCTTGTTCCCTTTCCTTACATTTTAGATACGTTTCTTATCCTGATCTTCACATGTAGAAAGCCTGTTGAGGCATCAGTTGCTATATGGTTACTATAGGTAGGAAGAATATTCCATTTTTAGTATATTACCATTGTGATATTTGCTCTACCTTTCAAAATAATTTTCTGTAGAATTTCGGTGAGATGTTCTCATTGTCACATTCTTAAGCTTATTCCTGACTTTTATTTATCCATAAAATAATGCCAACATCCTCTTGGTACTTTAATAAAGTTATTTGTATTCTTTTATTTAATGCAGTAGTAGCACTTACTATCATTTTACTTTATTATTTTTGCCTGGTGTGTATAAGATATGTGGGGCCAGCAGAGTGCGCTGTTGACATTCAGATAAAGTCTTTTGTTGCTGCCCTTTCTTCCTCTCAGGCTTCTGCCTTTTTGTTTATTGTTTGTTTTAATACTTAAAATGCTCTCTGGTATATCATGAAAAAATGACTAGGGTGATTTTCTCTGAAAAGTATTTTAGAAGTCATTTTCTAATATTTTAAATTTACTTTTATTAGGTATAACTATTTAACAACTGTATGGTGATACAGATGCTTAGTATGTATCATACACTCTTCTAAGCACTTAAATATGAACTCATTTGGCAAACACAAATTCAAATGAGTTCATGCTTATTGTACAGTTCTTTAATTTTTTAATGGGTTTGATGATTAACAATCTTTATGGGTATTAATATTTTCCCAAATTACAGATGAGGAAAGCGAAGCACAAACAATGAATGTAACTTGTTTCATGTCACAAGGCTAATGAGTAAAGGCTGGATTAAAACCCAGGCCCTCTAGCTCTAGAGTCTACCCTTTTAAGCACCTTACTGTTCAACAGCCTCTGAATCAAATCTTCCAGGTAACCTTTGGATGAAAGATACTTCATTTTTATATGGTCAGGGATCATAGTATATGCAGAACCGTGTAAATAATTCATTTAAAATTAATTCTGCTTTTAGTCTTTCTCTCAACACCCTGGTCTTTTTCTTCACAATTCCTACCAAAGTTCATACTTATTTATTTATTTTAGGTTTAATTGTTTTGTTGTGTTTCTTTGTTTGCCTTCCTGTCTAAAAGACGCCTCTCTTGTTTGTTTTTATATAACCAGCATCTGGCAAGGACCTGCACCTGTAGGTATTTACATATTTGTTGAATAAATGAATTAAAAAAAATGGCCCAAATTAAAGAAAAGGATGAGTCACTATTGCTTCTTGTTGCTTACAACTTTTACTCTGATCCATATACTTAATGGGATATGACAATATTGTTAATACAGGTGACTTAAAGAAGATTTTAAAATGTATTTTTTTCTTTTGCAGTGCAAGTTAATTCAATTCATTTTTGTTGTAGTTTTTATATACTAGTACTCAAAAATTAAAAGCCAAAAAATGACTTCAGGGACCAGGATATAAATTGGTGCTTAATATAAAATAATATAGACAAAAGGTTAGAAACATATTTTGATTTCTCTAGTTATTTTAGAACTAAGATGTTAAATAATATTACCAGCTAGTTGGAATATAATTTATTCAAGGCAGCAAACTTTTTGAAATCTATTATATGCCATGTTTTATTAGTCTTGAATAATAATAGCTTAAACTTCTTAAATAGTTGAAAATAACAATGATATGATGATAGCTTTTTGGAAAACTTACTTATGCCAAGCATTTTATATGTTCTCTCATTTGAACCTTACAGCAACACTGTGGATAAAAATAGACCAGATAGTAGTCTCATTTTACAGGTAAGAAAATTGAAGTACAAAGATACTAGATAATTTGACCATGGTCATACTGCAGGTAAATGGTTGAACCATGATTTAAGCCTTGTTCGTTCTGTCTAAAATTGAGTGACTATAGATTCATAGACTATAAATAGAGGGAAGAGAGAAAGGAATGGCTTGGAAATTTTTTTTGTTGTTTCTCATTAGCTGGAGAGGAAATTACAAAGTTAATATGCAAGAGAAAATAGTTCGTTTTTTTTTTCATTTATGTTTTGCATTAAAATATATTTTTAAAAAACTGCTGTTGAGGAAAGATTAGTTTCCTTAAACATTTTGTCTGTTTTATTTACTGGATAGTCAGAGGAAATTTAGAACTCCAGTTTTTTTAAAATTACAAGTGTAATACATATTCCTTGAAGTACTTTTAACAGTATAAGCTGATACAGAATACAAATTAAATGTTCTCCTTTATAATATGTTCTTAACCCCTTTCTGCTTCCCAGAAGCAAATGACATGAACACTATCATCACTATCTTTCTAGACCCTTTTCTATTAATTTAAAATAAGTTTTTCTCATAGATTTTTGTTTTTACATTTAATCCTCTTATTTATAGGATTTATTTTGTATATGTGAGGCTGGGCTCTGTTTATTTTTCCAAACAGATGATCAGTTGTTCCAGTGTCATTTAAGAATGATTTTCTTGATTTGAAGTTTTGCTATTATTGTATATTAAATTCTTATTTGTGTCATATATGTACTTGGTTTGGCTCATTGACTTTTTTCTTTATAGTTTAATTGTTTTCAAAGTATATATGTACACAGTCAAAGTAAAAAAATTCTACATGTCTTAATATTTTGCTTGCTATCTGTTTTACACACACACACCACACACACACACACACACACACACATAATTAGTGATCCATTTCTGTGTTACAAACCAATCATTTATTTACTTTACTATTTGGGGGGTCAGCAATTTAGGCTGGGCTCAGCTGGGCATTTCTTCTGCTGATCTCAGCTGGGCCACACATGTGTCTGTGGTCAGCTGCAATTCAGCAAGGCACTTCTGCTTCATGGGGTTGCCTGTCAGTCTGCTGAGACTGATGAGGTGGGAATGAATTTCTCATCATCTATCAGGCTAATCTGAGTTTATATATCTGGTAGCCCCAGGGTTCCAGGAGCATCAAGAGAACAAGTCCCAATTTGCAAAAGCCTTGTTACAGTTTGCTAGCTGCTGGAATGCAGTATACCAGAAACGGAATGGCTTTTAAAAAGGGATATTTAATAAGTTGCCAGTTCACAGTTCTAAGGCCAAAAAAATGTCCCAATTAAAACTAGCCTATAGAAACGTCCAATCAAAGACATCCAGGGACAGATACCTTGGTTCAAGAAGGCCAATGAAATTCAGGGTTTCTCTCTCAAATGGAAGGGCACATGCTGAACACAGCATCATCTACTAGCTTCTTCTCCCGGCTTCCTGTTTCATGAAGCTCCCCGGGAGACATTTCCCTTCTTCATCTCCAGGGGTTGCTGGCTGGTGGACTTTGCTTCTTGTGGCTATGTCGTTCTGCTCTGCTTTCTCCGAATCTCTCCTTATTTCTCCTTTCTCCAAAATATTTCCTCTTTTATAGGATTACAGTAAACTAATCAAGACTCACCCAAATGGGTAGAGACATGCCTCTACCTGATCCAGTTTAACAACCACTCTTGATTAAATCACATCTCCAGGGGTTGATCTAATTACAGTTTCAAATATACAATGCTGAATAGGGATTAGAAGAAACGGCTGTCTTTTAAAACATGGCTTTTCTAGGGTATATACATTATTTCAAACCAGCACAACCACTGAACTACCCTTGTACCCCTAAAAATTAAAAATTTTAAAATTCAAAATTTAACTGGTCTGTTTTGCTGTATACTTTTTTTTTTAATGTATAAGTATTTTATTTTAATTACTCCTACTTGAAGGTCCTTATTTTTGGAGAACAGCTGGGCATTTTATTATCCAATCTCTCCATTCCTTAAAGACTTCCATGAGTTTTGGCAAAACATTATCTTTATGACTATGTTTTGGAGTTTGACCAGTTATGTCAACAGATTCATCATCATCCACCTTACCAATGCTTTGTGTTTTTCTTGCACACTGCAACTTACAAGAACAGACGGGGCAAAGGTTGAGAGGGTGGTGGTCAGCTCTTTCCAAGTGGTTGGAGCCTTGATGAGGCATGAGAGCCACTGGCCGTGTTGCAGTCCAAATATGTGTTCAAGCTCATGTGTTAAAGTCTTACAGGATCAAAATAGCAAAATTTTAGTGATTTCAGGAATATAATAGTTGTCGAAGACTGAATAGTCACTTCAAGAGGTTTTCTGGAGCTTCTTCACTTTGCCTTTATAATATGCGCTATAAAAATCAATGTCATACCTGGCAAAGCTGAATATCCCTATACCACCTGTCAAGCTTATCTAAAGTCAAAATTCCAGGAATCTCTTGGATAAAGATCAATCATTGTTATCTCCACAATACGGAAGACATTTCTAGGTTTTTTTCTTTTTTAAGAACTTCAGGATGTCCCCTGCATGAATTTGAAGGTTTTGTTTGTTAACATTGTTGCAGAAATAGGAACCGGTTCTAGGAGTTTTACTGTCAAGCCATAGAAAAACACCTCACGGTAGTCTGAGTCATCTGATATATTCTTCACTGATAATTCTAGTGTTCCCTAGAGATCCCAATGGACTGTATATAAATATTGCATTTTTTTGAGAGGGTATCTTTCTGTAAGGATCATTGAAAAGCTGTTCAAAATCTTGGGGAGACTTGGGATGGGAGGTAATCCAATCTGAGTTTGAATGCAAAGTAATAGTTTCAGAGAGCTCACTGGTTGGCTGGAAGGCTTTGTTCATCAGATGCTGTTCCTGAGCATCTAAGTTCTCATACTGCAGCACAAATTCTGGGGACTTTGAGATGAGAGCTGTTTTTGGTGTCTGTTCTGAGTGCCATATTGCTTACATCTTCAGGGAGGAAGGCACTCATTGAACGTTTTACTGAATGAAAACTGACTAGTTTGGGACTGGCCTGTCTGGGGCTGGCCATAGACTCAGAGTCCCAGGCAGTTTTACCTGCAACTGTCACCCGCCCCTACAGCTAGGTTGCCCAGACCAGGAGGCCCTGGCTTGCCTGGGACAGCCCTGGGCCAAGGGCCTCACCATGACAGTCCTGGTCACCACCTGCCTGCCTCCCAGCGGTAGGCTCTGTGTGCCTCTGCTGTATTTTATTAAGGATTGGCAAACTACGACTCACAGGCCAGATTTGGCCCAATGCCTGTTTTTATAAATCACGTGTGTTGGGAACACAGTTTACATTCATTTACATATTGTCTGTGGCTGCTTTTGTGCCACAGTGGTGGCGGAGTTGAGTGGTTGTGATAGAAATCATTTGGCCACAAAGCCTAAAATGTTTACTCTCTGGCTCTTTACTGAGAAGTTTGCCAACCCCTATTCTATGCTATTTTAATATTGGTAAGTAAGGCCAAAAGTTAATGGGATTAGTGTGAATCTCTTGCTTTATCTGCATGTTAAGGGCTGGATGATAGAATGGATGAGTGAATGCTTGAATGAGATTCCTTCAGTGCTAATATTTAGGATTTTTTGACAGCTATAGAAAAACAAAATACTGTCCTCCGTAGTGGTAATGGAAAGAATAATTCTCAAGAATTTCAAGTATCCTTTATCTTGATGGGTAAACTTGGTGACTGTTTCAGAAAGTGTTGATAATTACTTTTCTAAGTCAGTGAAATATGTATAGACCATCCAACTAACATGGTTGTACATATTTTGTGATAGTAGAATCCATAATTGCCACATAGGAGCTTTTAACTCATAAATACTAGGTATGGAAAGATAACTTTACCTTTATTAGTTTATTACAATTTTTTAATTGACCAGTTGTCTGGTCAGAAGATTTATTTGTTTTAGCTTTTTAAAATTTTGACATAGTCACAGTTACAGAAATATTAGAAATATAATACAAATAAATATCTTTTTTTATTAAATCATTTGAGAGTGAGTTGTTGACCAAATGCCCTATTACCCAGGAATACATTAATGTTTGTTTCCTATAAGCAAGACCTATTTCCTACAAGTAAGTGTCTATTTCCTATCCTGGATTCAGCCATTTCTTCAAAGAGCCCTGGTTCCTTTTAGTAGAAAATAATATTTAGAAGTCAAGTTCTGAGCATTAGCTGTTTGGGTTGCTATTCCAGTCCCTTTTAGCAAACAGAGCCAAGCATAGTCGTATGTACAAATAAATGTGTATATACACATGTACAAAGACACACAGATAACACACATTTAGATATATATTTTTCCCTATCTGTACATTGAAAATTGAGTTCATATTCATACACCTAATTCTCATCTAATGCCAGAGAGCTCATTCTCATTCTGTTCCTTTCCATGTTTATAACTCCCTTCTCCAACAGCTAGAAACCTTGTTCCCATGAACATTAATATGCTTACTTATCTGTACCATCCCTTACCTGTTACCTATACCTTATTTCTTTTGCCTCTTCTTCCCACACAGACACCAAACTCTTTTAGCTCAGTCTCTTGCTCCTTGCTCCTTATTCTAGGCTATCTCTCCTCAAGGACACTTCAGAGTCCTTGGTTGAGAACTGATACTTCATCCTGGTTGAGAACTGATACTTCATCCTGGGCTTCCTTTGTGCATGGACTCCCTCCTCACCATGCTTGGGTTCTGACCCTTGCACTACCCCCATGTGTGCTCTTTCCAGCTTGTTCTGTCTGATTTTCTATACTGGGTTGTACCTTTCTATCTACATGCTCTCTTCACTCTGAACAGGTGCTGATATCCCATGCCAGGCTGTTCCTTCGTGGTATGGAGGGGATACTTTCCTCACCTTTCTTGGGCCCTGACCACTGCTCTATATTTTCACAGCCTGAGGTACCCCTCGCCCTCCCTCATGTCTACTTTCTTCTGCCCCACCTATTTGACTCTAGGACTGAATTGAGCAAGAAGAGGGAGTAAGTAGAAAGAAGTAGGAGAGGAGAACATATTTTTAGTTTTTTTTTTTAGATCAACTGTATTGAGGTATAATTTTCTTATAATAGAATGAATCCATTTTAAATGTACAATTTGATGAGTTTTGACACATGTTTACACCTGTGTAGCCATCAACACAATTGGGATTTAGGATATTTCTATCACCCCCAAAAGCTCCTTTGTGCTTCTTCACAGTGCATTCCTCCCCACAACCCACAGCCCTAGGCAACTACTTATCTGCTTTCTAGCACTGTCAATTTTATTAGTCTTTTCTAGAAATTCATATAAGTGAAATCATACAGTATGTACTCTTTTGTGTCTGATTTCTTTCACTTAACATATTATTTTGAGATTCATTCATGTTACTGCTTGTTTCTTGTTTCCTTTTATTTATTTATTTATTATTTATTTATTTTTATTCTTTTTTTTCTCTTTTCTTGGTTCCTTTTATTTCCCAAGTGGTATCACTTGGTATATATGCCCTTGTGTGTGTATACCACTTTATTTATAGTTTTTTTTGTTAGTGGCCTTTTGTGTTTATTTCATGTACTATTTCTGCATAACAAACCACCCCAATCTAAAGAATTTGCATTTTGGTCAGGAATCCAGGATCACAGCTTGTCTTATTTCCATGTGATATCGACTGTGGTGGTTTGGAGATTGCGGGTTAGAATTACATGAAAGTTTGCTCAGTCACATGTCTGGTAATTTTTTTTGTGTATGTCCCATCTAAGAAATCTTTTGCCAATTTCACTGATGCACATATTTTCTTTATGACTTAGAAATTTTATAGTTATAACTTTAATGTTTAGATCTATGATCTATTTTGAGTTAATTTGCATTTATGGTTGGGGTAAGGGTTGAATTCATTTTTCTCCCATGGATATCTGGTTCCAGCACATTTGTTTAAAAGAGTATCCTTTTCCCTTGAATAATCTTGGCATCTTTATTTTATCAGTTAATGTATATATATATGCTCTGTGTCTGGACAGTATAAAGTTTCATTGATATTTATGTTTATCCTTATGCCACTGTCACACTGTTTTGGTTATTGTAGCTTTAATGTAAGTCTTGAAACAGGTAGTATAAGACCTCCAATTTTGGTCTTTTTCAAAATTATGTTGATTATTCTAGGTCCTTCGTATTTCTGTATAAATTTCAAAATACCTTGTGTTAAAAAAGAAAAACCTGTGGGATTATTTTCAGGATTGCATTGATTCTATAGCTCAATTTAGAGAGAACTGACATTTTAAAAATATCGAGGTGTCTTATTTATGAACAGAGCATATTTATTTATTTATTTTTGTTTTCTTTAATTTCTGTCTGCAGTGTTTTATAGTTTTCATTGCACAGACCTTGAACATACTTTGTTAACTTGATCCCTAAATATTTCATGTTTTGATATTGTATTAGTTTTCTATGGCTGCTGTAACAAATTACCACACATTTATGGCTTAAAATGACAAGGATTTGTCTTACAGTTCTGGAGGTCAGGGGTCTGAAATTGGTCTCATGTTGGCAGGGACATGTTCCTTCTGGAGGATTTTATCCTTTCCTTTTCTAGCTTCTAGAGGTCACCTGCATTCCTTGGTCCGTGAACCCATTGTTCCATTTCAAAGCCAGCAGTGTAGCATCTTCATATCTCTCTCTTAATTTTAAGTTTTTCTTCTACTTTAAGAAACTTTGTGATCATATTAGGCTACCCGTAGAATCCATGATAATCTCTCCATCCTAAAGTCAGCTGATTAGCAACCATAATTACATCTGCAACCTTAATTCCCCTATATTATTTTTTTAAGCTGCTGGAATGCAATATACCAGAAATGGAACAGCTTTTAAAAAGGGAATTTAATAAGTTACATGTTTACAGTTCTAAGGCCATAAATACATTCTAACTAAGGCATCCAGAGAAAGATACCTTGGCTTAAGGAAGGGTGATCTGGGAAGGCACATGACTGCTGTCTGCTGGTTCCTGTTCCTGGTTCTGTTTCCATTTTCTAATACCAGTTGTTTCCTCTCTAAGCATCTGTGGGCATTCACTGAGCTGCTCCAGGACAAAACTCTTGGTTTCATCTCTTAACTTAGCATCTGCAAGTGTTGGAGATTTCTTTTCTTCCGGTTCTGGTTTCTTTGAGTCTTTGCTTAGCACCTGGGCTATTTCTGTTTCAGTCTCCATATGTCTACATTGGCTCTCTCTGTCGACTCTGAACTTTCTCCAAAATGTTTTCTCTTTTAAAGGGTTCCAGTAAATTCAGATTCAAAATGAATCAGGACCCACCATGAATGGGTCGAGTCGCATCTCCATCTAGTCAAAATGTCACACCCATAATCGGGCATGCCACATTTCCACGGATATAATCTAATAAAAAGTTTGAGCTGTACAGTATTGTGTCATAATTAAAAGAAACAGCTGCCCCCACAAGATAGGATCAGGATCAAAACATAGCTTTTCTGGGTTACATAATAAATTCAAACTGTCATATCCTCTTTTCCATGTAACCTAAAAATATTCAGATTTTCAGGGATAGGATATCGACACCTTTGGGTGCCATTATTCTGTCTACCACAAATACTGGTTGTTTTTTTGTATGTGTGAAATATAACATATATACAAATAAGCAATAATTTTCAAAGTATGATTCAACAAGTAGTTACAGTTTTCAGAGTTTGTTATGGGTTACCATTCTACTACTTTAGGCTTTTCCTTCTGGCTGCCCCAAAATATTGGAGGCTTGAAGAAATATCATTGTATTGATTCAGCAGTCAAACTCATTTGTTACATCCTCTTTTCTCTGTTATAACTCCTCCTTCTACTTTGATCTTCTTCCAATCTATAGGGATCTTTAGGCAATACCCGTTCTGACTTTTTCATCTTGAGAGGGGATGTCAGCACTAAAGATAGGGAGATATAATTAGTTGATAATTTTGGAGAGGCTGGTCCCTCTGGGTCTCAGGATTTATTTGGTCTAGGAACCCTCTGGAAAGCATAGTTCCAGGAAAGCAAACTCAGAGCATGAAACTTTTATAGAGTCTCAGTTTGAGCCGTACGTGTTCTTAAGAGTCAACAGGAGTGAAGTTAGTTGGGGTTCAGCAAACCATGTCAGTTAGGCCATCTAACTAAAGTTTGTATATGAGTAGCCTCCAGAATAGCGTATCTACTCTATTTGACCCCTCTTAGCAAATGATGCCTTATTTTATCATACTTCTTTTCCCTCTTTTGGTCAGGAAGGAGTTGCCGACCCTATGGAGCCAGGGCCAGATTCATCCCTGGGAGTCATGTCCTACATTGTCAGGGAGACTCTCACGCCTAAATGTCATGTCCCATGTAGGTGGAAGAGTCATGATTTTGCTTACAGAGTTAGGCTTAGAGAGAGAACCCATATCTGAGCAACAAAAGAGGTTTCCTGGAAGCGACTCTTTGTCCTCATTATAGGTAGTCTTAGCTTCTCTGCTACAGAAATATGTTTCATAAGGGCAAGTCTCAAGATCAAGGGCTTGGTATATTTTCTTGAGAGTCTCCAGTAGTTGATGAGGGTACCTGGGAAAATTTAATAGTTCCATTTTTTAAAAATTTAAGACCCTCCAAGGGACTCTACCAGTACTCTTTAATTATCAAACCACTAGAGTCTGAGATATGTCTGGGTATTACATTAAGCTATACAGAACTACAAGGACTCATTCCCATTCTGGACTCCAGGAGTTTGGGTTGTTTGAATGAGCTATCCAGACAGGTTGATTTCATTTGTGTGTGTGTTAGTTTGCAGGCTGCCAGAATGTGATTTACCAGGACTGGAATGGCTTTTAAAAAGGAAAATTTTAAAAGTTACAAGTTGAAAGTTCTAAGGAAGTGAGTGTGTCCAAGTTAAGGCACCAAGTAGGTTACCTTCATTCAAGAAAGATTGCTCCTGTCTGGAACAGCTCTGTCAGCTGAGAAATCACATGGCTGGCATCTGCTGGTCTCTTGCTCCTGGGCTCCACTGCTTTCAGCCTCGGTTCCTGTGAAGTTCCTCATTTTACTTCTCTGGGGCTACCTTTCATTCTTGGCTTCCCTTGGCTCTCTCCAGGTTCTGGCTTGTTTAACATCTCATGGAGACATCTGCTTGGCTCCAAGCATCTCCAAAACATCTGTATCCTTGTTGTCTAAGTGTTGACATCTGTGGCTTCCTTTGTTTTTGAGTCTCTCCAAAATGTTTCTGCTTTTAAAGGATTCCAGTAAACTAATCAAGACCTACCTGGAATGGGTAGAGTCACATCTCCCTCTAATCCAAAGGTCACACCCACAATTGGGCACTCCACATCTCCTTGGAGATAATCCTATAAAAAGTTTCACAGTTTTGAGTCAGGATTAAAAGAAACGGCTGCTGTCACAAGATTGGATCAGGATTAAAACATGGTTTTTCTGGGGTACACAATGCTTTCAAACTGGCACTGTGTGTTACTGAAAATTTAGGTTCTAGACATAATAAACCTCTCGGCCTTTGGTCTCATACAGTAGGGAAAGGTCTAGCGAGTACATACACTATCATCTTTTACCCAGTATTCTGATTTACCAGCCAGATTGGCTTTTTTTTTTTTTTTTAAAGGCTTAAAATGTAGTTTAGTAAGTTGATGCTGTGTTACCTCTCCATTTCTCAGAAAAGCTCCAAATTTAAGGTATCAGAGACCAATTAAGCATGGAACACCAAAAAAAATGCACAGCATAACTACCTAAGATAGGAAAGGCTAAGAGCTATTGTCAGACTTTCAGCATATAGCAACCCTGTTCCCAAGATTGTACTAAGCCTATTAAGAAAAGCTGTGAATAGTAACATCATAGACACCAAAGGGGCCATTCGTGGGCAGTCCTCACCTAAGGAAAAGATGGATGCAAGTTAACACAAGATATTTTTAAAGATATACTAAAATGAAAATCTATGAGAAAACTTCTTGAGGACATGAAGGGGTAATATATGGGATATAACAGAACCATATGTATACTGTCTGTGATCTCTGCGGACATTTGCCAGAATTCTAACTTGGGAGTGAATGTAGCAGTGGGGCTAAGGTCACTGGGTAACGTTTGTTTTTTGTGGTATATGTGGTAGTGTCTCAGGTTGGGTGATAGGAAATATAAGGATAAAAAAGCAAACAGAACAGGATAGACAGAGAATGGAATAATAAGATTAATAGGTCTCTAACTGGATCCATTTTTGCCATGGTTTCCCCAGGCCCTCGACATCAATAACATTTGAGACTTTAGGAATGCACCGCACAGAATTGATGTGTTAAATAATATACCACACTTAACTGATTTGTTAAATGCCACCCTCCTTCTCCCTAGAGTAGTATGGAAAGGGAAAACCTAACTGTTGGGAAGAATCCCTAACACTCTTCCAGGGAAGAATTCTGGCTAGTCCAAAAGGTTCCTTCTTTTAAGGGCTTGGGAAGCTAGACACTGCAACTTTATTAGTATTGGCAACATTTGTTTGAAGCAAATTCAGCTCCAGGAGCTGCACGGTTTATTGCAGGAAGGGTTCCACCAGTTGCCCCAATTCCTTCCATTGTAGCAGCTTGGCCAAAGCATTCAGTTGTTGGTGGGGTCAATCCCAGGATTCCATCTGGCATCATAGTGGCTGATCCTGGAGGAGCTGAAGTACCAGCTGATACAGGAGTAGGGGGTATGGCACCTCTTGTTTATGCCCGTAGCACCTCCCATAGCCATCTGCCCCATCCGTATCTCCTGCTTGTTCACATCAGGGAAGGTTCCCTTGAATTCTTCTTTCTATCGCTGCTTCATTTCTTCCTGCTGCCATCACATTTCTTCCCTATGGTGACTGCATTCTTCCTGCCTGAGGTTCAGTTCCTTTTGTTTTTGCACCTCTTGGTTGTGCAGCTCCTCCATCCTCCAGAGTACTTCTTGGCAATTCATCAAATCCTGTCTCATTAGCATGACCTGGTGCTCATGGTGAGCAGCCTCCATCTCTCTTTCCAGCTTCTCACGAGTTTCCTTGATGTTGCGGTCCATGTGGTCTTGCTGCTCCTTCTCCAACTCAATGAGTGCCTTCCAATGCATGGCTTATACTCAAAAGATCCAGGCTGTGCAAATCTGGGTGGCTGCTGTCACTCCTTGTGAAATTGCTAGGTCTTTATAACCAGCTTCTCTGGAAGTCCCATCATCTAACTGGTCCATGGGCTCCACAGTTACAGGTTGAGGAAATGTGATTAGAAGGAAAAAGCCTTCACTCCATCTGTCCAGAGCTTTCTGAGCTGCTGGCTTTCCTGAGAACTCAACAATCAATGCCTTTTCCCGAGGGCTTTCTTTGATCATCCAGAATGACTACAGCCCACTCCACCTGACCAAACACAGAGAAGGCCTCCTCCAGCAGTTGGTTGGATACTTATTGAGGAAGGTTTCTGACTGTAAGAGATGTGCTGTAGCCGGCAAAGCACACACCTGTAGCTACTTTCCATGGACTGACATGCTGTCTAGCTCTACTTTGGCAGTCTCTGCTAGTGGCAGTCTTGTGTTTCCAGATGGATAAAACCAAAGCCTTTATCCTTATGATTGAAGACCTTGCCTACTTTCCCATATTTTTCAAATAGTTTCCTCATTTCCTCCTCATTGATGTCTGGAGGAAGACTGCACACAAAGAGACGGCTCTGTTGGGTGAAGGTCTTCTCTCCTGGTTTCCTAAAACTCTTCAGGTCAATAGTCAAACCTTCATTTTGGCTGCTGGTATTGGTGGTGGTGGTGGCTGCTCCTGTTGTTGTTGTGGGTAGTGATGCTGATGATGCTTCCTTGAAGTATGGTTTTGCTTCTCCAGGTTAAAGGTTTTCTTGCTCTGCATTTCTGCACCTCACCTTCAATTGGTGAAGGCTATCAGGTGTCTCCCAAGTCTCCTCTAGCCTGTACTTTTCTACCCACTATTTTCTCCTCAGAATTTGGCTTTGTTTTTATCTCTAATTGAGGCATGATCTCTTTTTCAGTTACTTTAACTATTATTGTATGTAGCTGTTCTAACTTTCAGGACTGCAGCACTCCATTTCTAGATCTTAGGTGTCACAGAGTTACTCACAGTTCCAGGGAAATACTAGCTGATACACATGTAGTTCAGTGTCTCAGAATCTACAAATAGTCTTAAAATTTCAGACTAAGTGTGGCTGCTATAAGGGCTTAAATTCTAGGCTCCAATTTTCTTTTAAGTATTTTCTGAGAGAGACCATTGCATATTTGTTCTTTTCTTTTTGGCTTATGTTGAACAACACATTGTCCCCAAGGTTTATTCAATTCATTGCATGCTTCTTGACGTCTTTCCTTTTTGTAGCTGCACAGTATTTCAGCATTCCTGTTAGCCAATATGCTTCTCAATCATTGTACTCTTTGGTTCTTTCTATTTATTGGTCATCATGGATGATGTCCAGAATAAATAAACCATGTCTTAAAAGTATCCTCACTTGGTTGTCTCCCCACCCCCACCTCTCCGCCTGGGCAAGCACCCGGAATCTAACCCAGGTCTCTGGCATGGCAGGTGGAACTCTGCCTGCTGAGCCACTGTGGCTCGCCCCCTCACTTGGTTTTACATTCAGCAGCACTCTCAATTTTAGACAGTTTTCATTGGTAAGTAGAGACAAAGAATGACAAACACAATCTCACCAAATATTAAATCAAAACCACCCCTTATCACTTGGCCTTTGTCCCCAGTTCATTACCCCTGGTAGTGCTGTGGTACTGTTAATGTCTTCCTATTCACTATTGGCCATAGCATACAGTTATAGTTTTCTCCCTGTATCCCTCTGTTATTGACACTTTGTCCACTATTGAACCTTTGAAATAGTTCATGCGAGAAACTTATTTATAATTATAGATTTAATCAGTGGGATACATGGCACTACACCTTCCCTTTCAATCATAGTCACTTTTTTCTTTTGTTTGCTGTTTGGTGGGGTCACATTTCATATTTTTCCATATGAATATCCTGTTATTACAACACCATTTGTTGAATTTTGTTTGTTTGATTTGTTTATTTCGTTTTTTGGGGGGAAGTGCACGGGCCAAGAATCAAACCTGGGTCTCCCACATAGTCACCTTTAATATGGCAATGTTACTTATAACCCCACTAGTTAGTTACCATCACTTTGTCTGTGCCCTTGTATTTAAGTTCAACCTCAATGGGTAGCCTTTCCACCATCTCTAGCTTCTGTGTAGCTCTAGATCTGCTATATTCTGCTTTGTGACCTCTGAGATTACCTTTATCAGAGTCATTATAGCAATAGCATACAGTATCTGTCCTTTTGTGTCTGATTAATTTCACTCAGCATTATGTCCTCAAGGTTTATCCATGTTGTCATATGCTTTGGGACCTCATTTTTTCTTACTACTGCATATATTCCATCATATGTATATACCACATTGTGTTTATCCACTTGTCTGTTGATGGCCACTTGGATTGTTTCCATTTCTTGGCAATTGTGAATAGTGCCGCTATGAACATTGGTGTGCAAATGTCTATTCAGCTCTTCTGAGTATATACCAAGTATTGGTATTGTAGGGTCATGGTTTTCTGAAGAGTTGCCAAAATGTTTTTCACAGCCGCTGCACCATTTTACATTCCCACCAACAATGAATAAGTGTTTCAGTTTCTCCACATCCTCTCCAACATTTGTAGTTTTCTGTTTGTTTAATAACAGCCTTTTTTTAAAAAATGTATTTTTATTGGTAAGACAACTTACAAACACAAACATTCTTAACATACGAACATTCCATACATGATGTACCGTCAGTGGTTTACAATTTTATCACATAGTTGTGTATTCATCACCATGATCATTTTTTAGAGCATTTGCATCACTCCAGAAAAAGAAATAAAAAGAAAAAATGTATACACACCATGCCCCTAACCCCTTCCTCTCATTGACCACTAGTATTTCCATCTACCCAATTTATTTTAACCTTTGTTCCCCCATTATTTATTTTGTTTTTATTCATATTTTTTATTCATCTGTCCATACCCTAGATAAAGGAAATTAACAGCCATTCTTATAGGTCTGAGGTCGTCTTGATTTGCATTTCCCTTATAGCTAATGAAATGAGCATCTCTTCATGCACTTTGTAGTCATTTGTATTTGCTCTTCAGGAAAGTGTCTATTCATATCCTCTGCCCATTTTATGATTGGGTTGTTTGTTCTTTTGTTGTTGAACTATAATATTTCTTTATGTCACTGGATATCAAGCCTGTATCTGATAAGTGGTTTCCAAATATTTTCTCCCATTGAGTTGGCTGCCTCTTCACCTTTTTGACAAAGCCCTTTGCACAGAAGCCCTTGATCTTAAGGAGTTTCCATCTATCTATTTTTTCTTTCTCTGCTTATGCTTTAGCTGTAAGGTTTAAGAAGTTACCTCCTATTATTAAATCCTGAAGATATTTCTTTCCATTTTCTTCTAGAAGTTTTATGGTGCTGGCTCTAAACCAATTCATGTCTTTAAAACACTTTGAATTAATTTTTGTATAGGGTGTAAGTTAGGGGCCCTTTTTCATTCTTTTGGCTGTTGTTCTAGTCTGCTAGCTGCTAGAATGCAATATACCAGAAACAGAATGGCTTTTAAAAAAGGGAATTTAATGAGTTGCTAGTTTACAGTTCTAAGGCTGAGAAAATGTCCCAATTAAAACAAGTCTAAAGAAATGTCCAATCAAAGGCATCCAGGGAAAGATACCTTGGTTCAAGAAGGCCGATGAAGTTCAGGGTTTCTCTCTCAAGTGAGAAGGCACATGGCGAACACAGTCAGGGCTTCTCTCTCAGCTGGAAGGG
>PVIY010024334.1:0-38183 GCA_004026745.1 Myrmecophaga tridactyla | reverse complement strand
CCGCTGTATTCTTTAGTTTCTGTACTTGAAAAATGAATATAATAATCCACCTTTCTCTTACTTTAAATGCCAATGAAAAGTTGATGCTTTGTGAATGCTCTGAGAAAACTCCTGAAGAATATATTACTTAACAATCATGCTTGCTAATACAATTTGTTAATTATGACCCCTCTATTAATTTTCTGACAATATAAGACTGAAGAAATAGATCTCATCTTAGTTTAACCAATTCTGTCTGCAACACCCGATTTCCAAATAAAGTCATACTCTGAGATACTGAGGGTTAGGACTTCAGCATTTCTTATTTTGGGGACACATTTCTATTAAGCACCCCTGGAGAAAATCATGCGTCTTGGTTCTATAACCAAGTGTGTGTCTGTTTATGTGTGTTATGACAGAAGAGCAGAGAATGAGGCAGTGGTTTTCTACCTAACTCCAACGGGTACACATAAAGGGATTTTCAAATTAGGTCAGTTCCTAGTCAGTTGACTTTAAGTTAATCAAAGAGGAGGTATTTTTTTTACTGGATAGGCCTGATCTAAGCAGATGAGCGCTTTCAATGAGAGATGCTCTTCTGCTGGCCTCGAAGAAAGCAGACAGTCATGTTGTAAAGTCGGGGTCAGCTGCAAGGAACTGAATTCTCCAGTGACCTGAATAAACTTGGAAGAGAACCCCAAGCTCCAGATGAGACCTGTTGCCCAGCTGACACTTAGAGTGCATTCCTGGATGACTTGGTCTGGGGCTGAGCTAAGCTATGTTCAGATCCCTGACTCAAAAAACTGGAAGAAAATGGCATCATTTAAGCCACCACATTTATGGTCATTTTTTTATGAAGCAACAGAAATTAATCTAAAATTGATATAGATTTAGGTACCAAGAGTTGGGTGCCATTAAGGGCTCAGAAGAAAGTGAGGAAAATGTTATTGGAAACTTGAGGAATAGGGTTCCTTGTATGTATTAGCAGAAATGTTAGTAAAACTGTGTCCTGGAGTTATGTGGAAAGCAGGTCCCATAAAAAATGAACTCACATATTTAGCTAAGGAGATTTCCAAGCAAAGTATAGAAGGTGCCTTCTGGTTTCCTCTTGCTGCTTACAATGAAATATAGAGAAGAAAGAGAAATTGAAGGATGAACTGTTAAAAAAAAAATGGAACTAGGACTGATGATTTGAGCTATCTCAACATCTCCAGACAGCAAAAGATGCTAAAATTCATAAATGCCTGCCAAAAATATGACATCAAGAAAAAGTTGTGTTTACTGTATAATCTTTTGCTAAAACCTCAGGAAGATCAAAACAGCAGAGTATTCAGTCACAGAAAAGTCTCTTTCAAGAAATTAAGAGTGTGCCTCACTGGTCTTCTCATCCAAACTAAAGGACGCCAGAAAGTTGAGGGTATGGACTGTCCCTCAGCATCTGAGCAGGAGGCCAAGGTAGAGAAGAAGAATCTCCTAAGATTTGCCCATATGGCTTTTCTCTAGTGGAGTCAAACCCTGTAGCACCTATGGAATGTCCGCAATGCTCTTGGGAAATTTACTTCAGCAGAAACACTGCCGGAGAGAGGACAAAGGAAAGGAATCTGTTCAGCCCCTAAAATTCTACTAGCAGGAAGCTGTCAGATAAAACGACTTGGCTGCAAATGTGTACGCCCTGTTCTGAGATGGCAAGGAATCAGAGGGTGGCACCAAGAACTCAAGGATGTATCTGAGAGCCAAGGAGAATTGTTCCCCAGCCTTGAAACCTAATCAAGAACCGCCCATTTGCCTGCTGGATTTCAGAATTGCCCTGGACATGACTCCTTTTTTACCTTCTCTTCTCCCCCACCTCTTTGAGCTAGAATGTAAATGTTACTCTATGCCATTCTGAAATTGTTTGCTGGGATGGTTGGGGGAAAGTAACTTGTACCTTTAGTTTCACTGGTCCATAGATGGAAAGGAATGGTACCCAGGAACTGTATGTAATGGATTATGCCCAGGAGCCTCATCTACACTTGAATTAGATGATGCAATTTTGGGTTTTGAACTCATGAGATTTAGAAAGGATTTTTGGACTTTGATCTGATCCGTCTTATTAACTACAATTTGCTCAATTGTTTGCACATTGTGTCAGATGAATGTGGCTTATTAAATATGGATTATTTTTTGTGAACATTGTTAGCATTATTCTGATCAGTTTTGGAATAATAGGGAGATTAATTTTTATGATTCTTTATAAGAGCCAAATTTCTGAACAATCGTTAATTCATCAAGTAAACGCCACCCTAAGTACATCTAGTTGGGCCTCAGGTACATTTGTCCAGGAGGTACAATTCTCCTTCTCATACTGCACAAATTCTTTAAACTACATTTAGTTTTTTTTTTTTTTTACCTGAAATCCTGTAATTGATCTAGATCTAGAAGGTAATTAGGAGTCAAGTGTGAGAGATCTGTTAGAATCAGAAGGGTTCTTGGAAAAAGCAATTTTAGTGAATGTAATTAATTTTAACTTTGAGAAATCTCAAGACATGGCAAAAAGGAGATTACAGTAAAATAGATTCTGGTTGGTTGTGCGAAAAACAAAATGGGCTAGGGGTTAGTAGAAGTGGCCTTTTTAAAGAATGCTAGCTGTCAGAAAATCAAAATGTAACATACTCAGGATAAGAATAAATTGTATGCATATATTTGTTCTGGTTATAGGTGTAGATTTAAATAATGCCCATCTATCACTGCAGAAATACAAAATAGAGAAAATAAAAGTCCATCCTAAATGTCAGGAAAAAACCACTGACGTGAATTTCTTAAATAGTCCTTCAATGTTTTCTTCTCTATGTATGCATATATTATTAATTTCATCATGTTTTTATAGAAAGTGAGATGATTTTATATATAGCTTCATAGCTTTCTTTTATCAGCCCATTTTCATCTATCCAATTCTCTTTAACTGCTTTGCATACATGTATAAAAATTTCTATATTTTTATATTCACTGTTGACTCTATCCAGTTTGACCCTATCTAATTTTTGGCTTTATAAACATTTCTGTAGTGAATATATTGTATGTGTGCTTTAGACTTTTTCTGGGAGCTCAGCAATTCCACATATAGGTATGAACTCTAGGGAAACTTTCACTCAACATGAATAGAAATGTTAACTACAACACTCTATTAATAAAAAATATCCAGTAAAAAGTCAAATTTCCATCTTTAGGGAACTAGATGAATAAATCATAAAATATTCATATCTAGAATAATATAAAGCATAAAAAAATCAATAAACCTCATTTACTATACCTGGTTAGTGAACAAATTTGCAAACATGATGTTGAGTGATAAACACAAGTGACAGAATGAAAAGTGCATTATGATACCATTTATACACATCTTAGAAGCCCATACAATTGTATAGTATGAAACTGTTTATGGAAAAATACATAGTATAAGTATAAAAAGATGGTTTAAGAGGATATATGCTGACTTTATTTTAAAGTTTACCTTTAGGTGAGGAGAGAGGCAAATGGGATCCAGGTAAAGTTTAAGGGGGCTGCAACTTGCCAGATGTTTTATTTCTTAAAAACAATTATGGCTGCTTCACTTTGAAGAAGGTGTGACTATCTGAGAAGAAAAACACATATATAGAAATAATATTGTAGCAAGCATGTTCATATACTAAAGTGGGGTTACCAGAAATTAATATTGTAGAAACAAGGAAAATAGGCAAGCAGAATTCATACCTTTACAGTTGATCAGAAATTAATCCCTGTTCACAAAAGTTTATTAAACATGCCCCCATCTTCTAGCATGCAGGAGTGAAGAAATTAGTACAGAGATACATCTCAGTTTCAAATTCCTTCCAAGTCTTTTTATATATAAGGTATTTGTTTTAAATTATTTTCCTTACCTATACTATTCCCTCCTTTTATGAACTACTGAAGCCCTTGACTAAGCTCTCCATTGTTTATTGTCTTTTCCTCTTTGTTTACATTGTCTTATTTTTAATTTCAAAATTAGATTTCAAGTCCCCTAAGGGTGGAGATTTCATCTTACACTATTGTGATATTAGCTATTGAGCTTATGAATCCTCTCTACCATTTTTTATTTGAATATTTAAGCAGCAGTACTTTTCACAAGCCAATGAGAGTTTCTCTTTGTTTTGTGTGGTAGGCACTTCAATATCGTAGAATGATCTCAGACTTGTTATTAACTATGTTATCTTGGACAAGTTAAAGAAACTGAACCTCAAGTTTCTTTTTTGAGGTAATAAAACTTACCTCATTGGATTACGTGAGGGTTATATAAGAAAATAGCTATAAATCAGCAAGGTTGATTCGGTGAGTGTAACACTTTCAAAAATGCTAATTCTCATTTCTTTCCTGGTCTTGGTTTCCCTTCTGTTAAAACAAAGAGCTTTAATGGGCTGGCTTAAACAATGGGATTTATTGGCTGATGGTTTAGGCTAGGAAAAGTCCCAAATCCAGGCATCAGCAAGATGATGCTTTGTCCCTGGAGACTGTTGCCTTCCCAGGCTGGCTGCCCACCATCCTTGATCCTTGACTCTTCTATGTGGCAGTCCACGGGGGTATCTCATTCTGTAGACCAGGAGCTTGTGGCTGCTCCTTGTGGTTTCTCCTTCATCTGAATTACGTTAGGGCTACCATCATTCAGTTGGACACACCTCAGTAACACCGTCAGAGGTCCTTATGGATGCAAAGTCATAGGACCAGGGGTTGGGATCTGGACATACCTTTTGTGGGGGACATAATTCAATCCCCAACTCTCCCACCCCCTGAAACTGCAAAGGATAACATTAATTCTATGTGATGGTTTTAACACATTATTTATGCACAAATATAGAACTTCCTTAACATGATTGAGAGAAGCCAGGGAGAACTGCAGCAAGTATTTGAGAACAAAACAGCCATTGATATAATGTGCAGAAAGCAACTTCCAGTATCTTGTGCAAAACCAGACGCGTTAAAAGCTAAGCCTTCAGGCCTACCATACATAGCACAAGACTCAATCACCGTGAGACCAGAAATGATAATCCCAACCTGAATTAACATGACCTGAGCTGCTTGCCCCTTTTAAGGTCGTGCTTCTTGTCTTTGCCGGTTATGGACTCAGTGCAGTAGAAGAGAGTAAGCTGCGCTCTTGAACAGGCACACCATATCCCTTAACTTTAAAGCCTTTAGTAAATTATAGGCAACTGCTACTTTTGGTGATTTTGTATATTATCATTTGGGATGATTTTCATTAATGCCCATTATTTTCATTCTTGCACTCTTAATCTTCCCATTTGTTTTTAGTAATAAGGACACCGTGGACAGTGACTTACAGGAAAAGCCTGTTTCAATGTTTGATTGCTAAAACAAAAAGGAAAAAAAAATCCTCAGCTCATATCCAGTCCTTTGTTATCCATCTTTCCTTCTCCTCCAGCAAGTCTTAACTGGTTCAAAACCTGTAGCTACAGCTTCTGAGGACCTCTTAGGCTTCCCATCCAGGTTCCTTTTCTCCTTCAGGCTGCTGGAGGTGTGTCTCAGAGTTCATTTGGCTTGCCTTCTGTTGCAGTTGAGAACATCCCATCTCGAACAGGCGTAACGTGACCTTAGGTACAGCGGAACTCAGGGGCTCAAGGGGGTCACCCGGGCTTGGTCTTCTACCTCTGTCTCTCCATGTCCTGGCTTTGCTTTCCTCTGTGTAGGCGTCACTCCCAGGCAGGCAGTCTTCTATCAGCTTGTTCAGGCTTACATTACCCGAACAATCTTATTAGAAAAAAGGATTCTCTTTATCAGCTGTGTAAGAGTCCCGGGATTGACTCGTGGACTCTTATGGTTCACATGTTCAACCTTGAACCACTTACAGCAGCTTAGGGAAGAGATACTGGTCCCATGGCCAGCCTTGGAGCTGTGGGTGAGGTCAGCCCCATGACGGCTGTGTGGGCTGTGGGGCAGGGGAGATGTTTCCTCAGATAAGAATCAGTTGCCTTTACCAAACAAACCAGCATCATTGCTGGGTAGTAAAGCAGCGCTGTCTCCCCACCAGTAGTCTGCAGGCTGTGGCCTATAGACCAAATCTCCTTTCCTTCCCCCGTTCTGTTTTTGTTTTTTATAAATAAAGTTTTATTGAAACAGCTATGCCCAATTGTTATGTATTATGTTTTGACTGCTTTTGTGCTATGTCAGCAGAATTGAGTAGTTGTTATACAGGCTGTATGGCCTGCAGAGCCCTTAGTTTACTACAATGAAAAAGCATCAGTTAGTAATAGGTTTATATAAAGGTAATTTCTATAACATAACATTATGAAAATACAATATATTTTACATTGTAAATACAATAAATACCAAAAATGCAATATATTTTATGATTTATTTCATATATATTATATATTTATACTATATTTTATAATATAATTTACAATATGTTTTTATAATGTATTTTAAGATAGAGCATTTAGCAATGTGTGTGGAAGGATCAAGTGATTTACTGTAATTTTATGTCATGTTCATTCAATCCATCATTTATTCATTACTTCACAATTATTGAGAGTTTAATTATGTGCCAAACATTGCACTAGACAATGAGAATACAGTGATGAGTAATACAAACATCAAAAAACAATCTAGTGGAAAATAAAGACATGCATTCAGTCATCTTTATTTGTTCATTAAATCAACCAATATTTATTGAACACTTTCTATGTACAGGACACTGTGATAGACATTGAGGAGACAATAATGAAAAGGATGCATTCTTTGATCTTTAGGAACTTGTAAACTCTGGTGGAAGATAGGTATGTTACAGACAACTATTTCATTAGACTTGTGATAAATGCAGGATGCTGTCAGAATATGTGATTGGTGACCTGATCTAGACCTCCCCAAGGAAATTATGTAGAAACTAAGTCCTACAGAAACTGAGCCCTGAAGGAGAACTAGGAGTTGCCCAGGTAGAGATAAGTGGAAGAGTTCCTGGTGGAAAGGTCTGGAGGTGATAGAGCAAGCTCGGCATCTTACAGGAGCTGTAACTATATGGCTGGAAGAGAGAAGCTGGAGAGAGAAGCAGGAGCCAGATGATGACCAACCTTGAAACCTACATTATGAGGCAGGGCATTTTCAGATCTTCATTTTAGTAAGATCACGTAGGCTGATTGGCTTGGGGACAGTAAATATTGGAAACACCCGCAAGGAAACTGTTACCGTAATCCAGGTCAGAGATGTCTGTGCTTTAAAAAAATGTTACTGGTTGCTGTGATGGGGTGAAGTGTCCCAGCCAAGCTCATTTACTCTTATTTCCTGCCTCCTACTTCAGTTTTTCTACCTCTCCAGGGAATTGCTCACTTGTCCTCTCTGTCCTAAAGTCTTTCCTGCTTGTCCCAGACAACCCCACCCTGAGCTGCTCTGGCATCCATCCATCCATCCATCCATCCATCCATCCATCCATCCATCCATCCATATCCATCCGTCCATCCATCTGTCCGTCCATCCATATCCATCCATCCATACCCATCTATCCATATCCATCCATCTGTCCATCCATCCATCCATCCATCCATCCATCCATCCATCCATCCATCTATCTGTCCATACATATCCATCCATCCATCCATCCTATTCATCCAACTCTTAGTAAGCAAATCCTAAGAATCTGGCTCTGTGCTAGGCTGTGGGATACATCAACAAATAATACACTATTCTTGCCATTGAGGAGATATAGCACAATGTGAAGAGTGCAGTTAGGTACAAAAGCACAGATAGAAATTAGACTGGAGCATATGGGGGTGGGACTTGTAGCTTTCAGAAATATTTGTTGGAGGAATTGGTGTTATTGAGCATGATGATGCATTTGAGGAATTACAAACTATTTTATATGACTGGATTGAATGTTGCTGGAGGTGAGCGTAGAAATGGTGAGGAATGAAATTAGAGAAGTAGTCAGAGACCGTGTGTTAATTATTCTTTTTACAGTGCTGAGCTGTATCACAGTTATCCTCTTCCATGACAGTTGTCAGCTTCCCCCAGAAGGCTGAGATACAAAGGTCAGGAATTGTGTAGGATATTCTGGAGTCTGAGTGGAGCTGGAAATAGGATTCTACTTGTTTGCCAAAAAAAAGTAATCCTTAGGATAGAGGGGAGCATCTGAATTTAAAAAAAAAAAAAGGAATAACACTTAAATTAACGAACAAATAAAGGGACACAGTAGTGGAGAATAATCAAGGCAATGAATCTCAGACCTAAGTGTGCAAAACAATTAATGATGGTATTTGTTAAAGACGCATATTTCTTACCCGATTCCAAAATGTTGATTCAATACATCTGGGAAACAGCTAGGAGTATGGATTTTGAGCAAGCATGCTGGTGAGTTGATGCAGGTGTTAGTATACTCCTGCTGTTTTATGCAACCAACATGCCTACGGCCAAGACCCTGATAAAGTATTACATAGGAAGAGCAGCAGACAGAACACCATGGAAATCCCTAGGGGCCTGTGCTGATTTGAAAGGATGTGTGTCCCCTAGAAAAGCCATGTTCTAATCTAAATCCCATTTCATAAAGGCAGAATAATCCCTATTCAATACTGTATGTTTGAAACTGTAATCAGATCATCTCCCTGGAATTGTGATTTAATCAAGAGTGGTTGTTAAGCTGAATTAGGTGACAACATGTCACCACCCATTTGGGTGGGTCTTGATTAGTTTCTGAAGTCCTATAAAAGAGGTAACATTTTGGAGAATGAAAGAGATTTGGAGAGAGCAGAGAATGCTGCAGCACCACGAAGCAGAGAGTCCATCAGTCAGCGCTTTGGAGATGAAGAAGGAAAACGCCTCCCGGGGAGCTTCATGAAACAGGAAGCCAGGAGAAGAAGCTGGCAGATGATGCCGTGTTCACCATGTGCCCTTCCAGATGAGAGAGGAACTCTGACTGTGTTTGCCATGTGCCTTTTCACTTGAGAGAGAAACCCTGAACTTGGCTTTCTTGAACCAAGGTATCTTTCCCTGATGCCTTTGATTAGATATTTCTATAGCTTATTTTAATTGGGACATTTTCTTGGCCTTAGAACTGTAAACTAGCAACTTATTAAATTCCCCCTTTTAAAAGCTGTTCTGTTTCTGGAATATTGCATTCCGGCAGCTAGCAAACTAGAACAGGGCCGCTTGTACTTTTTTGCACTGACCAATGAATGAGTGTTGTTTAGCTAAATTTGTTCCTCTAACCTAAATGCTACTACTAAGCTCAATATCTTCATCCCGTATGCAAAATTCTTTGTCAGACATTTTATTTATTTTGGCAGACATCTCACTTTGTTAGATATCCCTAAAGTGATTGGACAGGCACTTGTTGAATAAGAGAAATAAAAGGAAGATTGTAGGAGGGAAGGAATGGGGAAGGAAGAGCAAAATAAATTAATCTTAGCACTACTTGGCTTTACAAATCCAATTTGAATTTCATAAATATGAATTTATTTATTAAGACCTACAAAGCCATCTTTTAAACTAAAAACCGTCAGACACTGATAAACTTCCTAGTTTTCTGCCTCAACTTCTGTTTTGAAAATTGGAATAAATATTTGCCCATCTTCATTCTTCAGTCATTTTTTCCGAACTCATCATGATTTCTGAAGAGCTTGTAGGTATTCACAGCAATTAAGATTATTCAATATGTGTGAGTTAATTTAGTGCCCTGAGGTATAGCATACTTGGGCTGCGACGTGGTGAATTCATATATGGATTGATGCTCTCTATTGTTTCACCCATCTTGAATTTCAATTTCTTCTTTATGTTAATTGATCTATTTCTAGTTGGTTGGAAATGGTGGAATCAAAATAGGAGATGGTTGGGTCTCCCTTGTGGCTGTCCTTTGTTAATGACAAATTATGTTGTGCAAGTAGTTAGAATAGTTAGTGTAAACCTTCCCTGTTCTTATAACTATGTGGGTAACAACGGAAAAAGCTTTTTGGTACCCATAATATATATATATTTTTAATCAGTTTTATAAATGATGTAGGGGGTTTCAAGTTTTTGAGGAGAATACTCCTTAGTCTGGGAGACAAAACACAACTTTGAACAATATTTTACAAAGGAACCTTCAATTAGGTTAATTTTATTTCTCAATGGTAGTTCCACAATAAGAATTTATTGGCACAGTGATTGTTACCCTAAATAAGTTGCTGAAAATTTATGTTGTTTTTTTTTCCCTTGAAGAAATCATATTTGACTATGTGATGGCATCTTTTTACTTGAAAGAATCTTTTTGTAAGTATAAAGCCTCTTGAAATGGCTAGGAACTCTGGATTTTTATATATTTGTTCCTTGAAACAATCACCCACTTTGGATATGGGCATCTTATAATCTGTAGTATAAAATGTAAACTTGAATATCGCAGTAGGAAAAGGAGGGCAAAAATACTCAATTAAGGCAGACGTCCTGGAGGACATTTTAAGCAAAAATGAAAGGATTTGAGCGGATAGATGTGAGACAGGGGCAATATCTGATATAAAATTTGTGGGTGAACTGTGCACTCATCAACCTTCCCTCAGTCCACTGTGCCTCTGCTTCCACTCTGTTCCCCTCTCAGCTATATGTCCCTGTGGCAGTTCTCTATTATTACACATCACCATCGTGGTTATGTTTTCAGTGTGTTCAATTTTGGCTTGAATATCTTAGGAACCCAATAATATGTGTAGAATTAATGTATCTCCAGCTTCTAATAATTGAATGCCATAGCCCTGAGATGTATGGAAACTAATAAATAATTGAATGATTAATCAATGTAATAAATGAGTTTAGCAAAAACAGAAGCAAAAAGCACTCTCAATCCGAGAATACTCCTTTTAGGTATTGCTTTTCCTCTTCATATATCTAGCACTCTCTCTTGTTCTGGCTCTCACCTTTCTTCTTGAGATAGTAGTGACGAATAAATTACTTTACCAGTGTTGACCCTCCAAAGAGATTACATTTTTAAATAAGTTAATATCTGAAGGAATAAAATAATGATGAAATTCCATACATTTATCAGAGAAAAAGGTATTTTATGCAATAGGAGGCTTTCCTTTTGCCCCTAAAAAAATGAGGTAAGGGAAAGGGAAAGGGCCATTTGGTAGAAAACCTTCCAGGACCAAGCAGAAGAGTTTGAGTTTGATATTTCAAGCCATGGGAATACTGCATTTATCAGCTAGAGGGTGCTAGCAAAATTTGTGGGAATTCTTTAGCAAAAGTAGGTGGAACAAATTCTGATAATGTGCTTTCATGTATTTGATATTTATCTTTTGGAAGCCAAAACAAAAATTAGGGAAAGATTGATTAATTATCTTAGTTTAAAAATGTAAAATTCAATATTATTCTGTAGTGGGCAGAACTATGAATTTGAGATTTTTATTTGATTATTTAAGGACACTTTTTTTTGCTCTTGCAGTTTTATAATTTCTGTCGTTTTCGCTATGATAGTTGTTTTAGTTCTTTGCAGCATAGGGCAGCCTCAGAGAAGGGCATAAAATTATAACAAACATAGAACCAAACTCTCCTACAAACATTATTTTGCAATTTGAAATTCCTTATATATTTTATCTGAGGGTATCCTCTGTAATGAAGTTTGCATAACCTCTTTTCACTTTAAGGCCTACTTCTCCGAATATGATTTCGGGAGTTATAAGTGCACAGTGAATAAGAAAAAAAGTACTTATATTTTAGACTATTTGAACAGTGTCTTGTAACAGGTTTGTTCTGAATGTAGGACTGGGGTACTTTAGTTTCTCAGTAGCACTCAGTTCCATTCTATCAACATTTAGCACTGAAGTGTTAGGTCAGTTGAACTTGAAAGCTGTTAGTCTTTTCATGTGCTTTCTCGCAGGGGGTCGCTCTAAGGGCCGCCTGCCAGCCCATGGAGAACTTTGAGTGGATTGGAATGGGGGACCCCACTTGAGTGGACTCAGTCCTAAGCCGGGACTATCGCTTGATGGTGGAGTTAGTGTTAAAATCTCAGGCCCCAGTTTCCTCTTCACAACCACCCACAGCACTCCTCAGTAATCATTTGCGTTTCCATGTCCTTCCTTTTTCATTTTTATGAAACAGGGTTTGGGTCATCTCTCCTGGGCACAAAGATCAACTTCCCAAAGTCAGAACTTCTGTTCAATACCAAAGTATAAGAAAATAAAAAATAGGAAGGATGACTGAACAGATAATTTTTCACATTATCTCATAACCCTCACAGGAGACTCTCCTCCAGGAATTTCATGCATGGCCCCTCTAGATTCTAGCCAATGTCCCACTGTTGCAGAGACCTCCACTGCAAGGCCACCCCACCCATTCATCTCTCGCTCATTCATCCTCCTGCTGCATTTGTCAGAGATGTGCTGTCCCCTAACACATTAATTCATTCCTAAGTAACACATAATTAATCCCTAAGTAATTAATTCTCTGTGTTGCTGCTGTACCACACCACCCCTAAAGGTATTTCATCCTGCTTCTCCAACTTTCCTCACTCTCCTTGTCCCTCTAGATCTGAACCATCTCACAACCCTATCACAGTTAGCTGTTTTCCCCTCTCTGTGGTGCTGATCTCAGTCCAGCTCATTTTTTTCGCATAATACTATTTTATTCATCATGCATGAAATAGAGAGCCTCAACTTTCAGTTTTCAGAGCACTTTCTACCCTTAGCCCTTATTCCTGGCTCAGTGGAACCCTGAATCCTGCCACGAGAGCCATCAGGGATCAGCCGCAGTTACCAGAGATTCCCTCATCCCAGTAGGGAGGAACCATTGATCCCTGTGTTGGGGGTAGCAGCCACATGAAATGTGTCCCTGGAAGTTTGTTTTATGGTTATATATGTGGTTAGAGTTTCTAGGGCTACCAGAATATATAGAATGGAAAGGTGAAGATTTTCGTACAGTTTTGCTGATTTATGTGGTACAAGGTAATTTTTATGGAAAGCATTTAGAATCATTTTATAAACTCTTGAAAAGTATGCCTTTCGCTAGTTAGTACTTAATAGATGTTCAGGGAAAATTTACTGATTAATTGGCTTTGTTTGCTAGATTGGTACGCCATTTCTATTATGTATTTCTCTTTAATTTTTCCTCTTTGGGGAAGTGGAATAAATGAATGAATTATAAATTGTCATTTATTTCGCAGTAGTATGTGCAACTGTCTAGATGCATTACATTAATTATCTTTTTAATCCTATGTTCAGCTCTACTTTGCCCATTTTATGTGACAGAGGTGAGATTTTTGCCCAGGTCTCTCTAACTATATAAAGTCCATACATTTTCAACATTATTTTGGGCTTTTTAAAATTGATATTTATTATATATTCAATGCTATGTAATCATCCAAAGTGTACAATCAGTGGTTCACAATATTGTCATATACCTGTGCATTTATCATCAGATTGATTTTTTTTTCTTTTTTGTGAGATTAAAACCTATGAAAGGATGAAAACATGACAACTCATCTAATGAGATACATGCAGTCTCATCCTAATCCATGCACTTCAATGAATCAGCCCATTTACAACAATTTTAAACATATTTGTCTAAAGAAGAAGCACCTTTGTAGCAATTTTTAATATATACATGGTAAAAATTGCATAGAAACGGTGTTTTGTTTGCTCATGGTGATGAATTCTCTACCATAAATGAAGAAGAAGTATTTCCTCCCATTCTTTTATTCCCTCTACCATTCTCTCCCCAGAGCAAAAGAATGTTGAAGCTATTCAACTTCCAACCAAGGAAAGAATACCTACCTTAACTTCAGCTTTCTCCTCAAACAGCAAATAACTGTTAACAACCCACTACCCCTTTGCCCCCAAGTAATGCAATCACTTAAACAAAATCAAACAAGCAGACGAACTATACACAACCTCATAAGGTATGCACAGAGGGACATGGTGAGAGGAGGGCTTGGAGCTGATTAGTATGAATTATTCAAGGGAATATTTTCTGTATTTGGTTTCCCTTGTTAGGTTATTTATACCCTTAAGGGACAAATTCGAGAAGTAAAAGATAGAAAAAGTTCTGGGCTTATATTAGTTCCCTATGAAATAAGAGAATCAATAAATGTTGGTTGAATGTTGAATGTATGTATGTGCCATCAGAACTTAACTGTGTTATATAATAGTGTACCTTGTGAGGAAGTCAAGAGAATCCAGCTGCATTGCAGACCTAGAAACAAGGCTAGCACACAGATGCCCTAGTATTGACCTCCCAAGAAGAAAAGATAAAAAAAAAAAAAAAATCCTGTGCAATTAACACTGTCTTGGGAGTGCATCTATAGTTCTCTTAATTACAGTAACCTCCCTCAATTCCAGTAAGTTCATTTGATGATGAATGGAATCATATAACCAAAGAGAGATAATTTAGCAAAGACTCAAAAGAGTGCACCATGAATAATCGAATAATTAGAAAATGTCTTGCAGATGAAGAGTTAAAAAGAGCAGGTTTGTTCAGCCTGAGAAGAAAACACGGAAGGCTTTTAAAATAGCGATCCTAAAAACTATGAAAGTTGTTATGCAGCAGAAAGTTTACCAGCACAGAACAGCAGTGCCTCCGAGTGAGATGTGGAGCTTTCCCAAAACCAGATGCAAGGTCCCCTCGCCAGAGCTACGCGTTAGATGTTCAGTGTTCGGGACTGGGGAGGGGCTCAGACCTCTACGCTTTTTCAGTGCTTCACTGATGTTTCAGATGCACAGCCAGCTTGGGAACGATACCTCTTGTCACCTGTTCTCCCGCCTTGACTGACTAAATATGTGGGTGTTTGCAGACTCCTTACATTCCTGTCTCTTGTCATGACATGCTGAGTACAGCTCACAGGCAGCAGTAATGAAGCTGTCCTAAAAGGAAGCTCAGCCTTGTTGCTTTTGCATTCCACAGAAGATTTTATTTCATTCTCAAAACAACATTTGGAAAAAGATATCCTCATTTTACAAATGAAGAAATGAGCACTTACAGAGGTTCAGTGACTTGTCATGCATAGTAGAATGAGGAAACCAGGATTTGGGTCCGGGCCTGCCAGACTTCAAAATCTGATCAGGAAAAGCAATCTGAATGCTTGGAGCAGACCTGAATAAAAACCCTACTGGGTTGATTGCTACTGACATCACAATCGAGGAGGGAGAATTGAAATAATTGTTAATGATGTAGTTGCTGAGTTCATGCCAGCAAGCTCTGTGAGCCTTCATAGGCTACCCACACTTAGATACCCCCATGCAGTGGGGATCAGAATCCAACCAAAGCGTTTTGGGGAAGAATTTACTTCGTTTCTCTCACAATACTTTGTTTCATAGTGGTTCTGAGTTTTTGAAACAAGATGGGAACATCTTCAAATTCAATGACCAACTCTTGATCCCCCATGGGTTCTATGTTACTTATCTTTTTATGCCATTGTCATGCCTTGCTATTGCCACAGGCTCCTCATTCAGCTTTGATCATCTCTTGTAGCCTGGATGCCCCACATTGGCCCTTCTTTTTTCCTACCAGTAGGTTGACATATGCCTTTAGATTTGTAAAGGTGAATTCATGTCCAGAGATGTTTTCTGAGTGACTCCCATGTCTAATGCAGTTGACGTTAGCCACTTTTTATAACTCATACACACACTGACATGAACTGAAGGATAAGTACTTTATATAATACTTTTGATTACTCAATTCCATTTTTGCAATTTTCTTGGAACTGGGGCTTATATTTTATAAACTTTTTTTTTTTTTTTGCATGGACAGGTACCAGGAATTGAACCCGGCTCTCTGGCATGGCAGGCAAGAACTCTGCCTGCTGAGCCACGGTGGCTCGCCTATCACCCCTCTTGGATAAACAATTTAGTGATGAACTTTCTTTGCTGTGTTTTACTTAAAAGGCCTGTTGGCATTGTTGTTGTTTTCTTGTCTATCAGTGAATTCTTGGAGACTCTATTGTTTAGATGGCAGAATTTGATAATGTTTGGTTCTGTGTTACTAATGATAGGATTTAATTTGATTAGGACTATCATATTGTAAATTAATGTCCTACCAATGTCCTTTAAGTTTTTGAAAATTTTGCCCTTTTTATTTTTAATGTTCATACTTAAGATACATAGTATAGATTTTTATAGGAGCTATCTATTAATCCAATCTCTGCCTACAAGGGTAGCTTACCAAATGTCTTAACAGAATTTCAGAAGTATCATTTTTTTTTCATAAAGCCAAAGCTGAGGTCAATACTCATCTAGCTCAGTTGTTCATATGAATAGCTTTGAAAATAAATGTCTCTGTGTCCATAAATCCTGGATAGAAGACTTAAAAGTTGTTGAAAAAATGCTTGTTATAGATTCATAAACAGAAGTAGCTGCTACTTTTTTTCTGACTGAAATCTACCTTCAGGAAGGAAAATGTGCATTTCTGGATAATATGATTTTGGCAATTTTGTTATATATAGCTGTGTGAACGTGTGAGTGTGAGACCAGCCACTGTGCCTCAAAGACTGTCAGAGCAGCTCAGAGATTTTAAGTACCATGAGAAAAATAAAGTAAAATTCTCCCACAAAAGAGTGTGGTAGTTCTATTAATATTCCCTTTAATAAATTATATGATTTTATAGGAAGATGATATTTTCTGGTACAAATACAGAATTATAATACTTAGCATCTAAATTGCACACTGATAGTTCTTTTAGGCTTTGGGGAGAGGAGGGAGCACATTTTGCTTATAACTGTCTTATATAAGGTGTTAGATTCTTTTAATAATCCAATTATGCTAGGTTTGGTATTTTAAAAATTAAATTATTCGAAGGAAGTGCTCTCCTAGATTCTAAAATTAGGACTCTTTTTGACTAGGAATTTATGGCTTTTTAACTTCTTGGAATCTTTTCCATGAGGAATGTAGATGCTCTTAAGATGTGGAAAATAGGCAGGTGTATATAACGTTGGGGGCTCGTCAGACATGAATCTTGAAGCACTTCTCTGTCAACCAGGATGTCCTTCACGCTTTACACATCACATCACACTTTACAGTCCACTCAAATGGGCTTATTCCAAGATGGTCATTTTACCGAACGGAGCTTCCTACAATAGGGAATGACCCAAATGCTAAATTTATACCTCTTTATCTCCACATCTGATCATAGGACAAAAATAATTATATGGGTGTTATTTTTAGTTAGTTTTTTTTTTTTTTTGGCATGGGCAGGCACTGGGAATCGAACCCAGGTCTCCAGCATGGCAGGCAAGAACTCTACCTACTGAGCCACCATAGTCCACCCTATATGGGGTATTTTAAACTGTAATATATTTCAGCTTTTTTTTCCATTCCTACTGAAAGGTACTTAGTAGGAATTTTCAGATGGTCATTGGGAACCTGAGGACATCCTTAGCTTTGATTTTGTTAGATGATTAGCCCAGGACAACCATATAGCATATGGCATTTAATAAGCCATAACCTTGTATGTTAGTAGTTTTGGCAAAAGTAATGTGAGCAAGGGAGGCAAAACCATATCTAGAGTATGAATCTATTCCAGTTAGAAAAAATTGCTGCCCCTTCCATGATGGAAGTGGTCCAAGGTAGTCAACCTGCCACCATGTAGCAGACTGACCCCCTTGGGGAATAGTATCCTATTGGAGACTGAGCGTGGGTCCCTGCTGCTGGAAGATTGGGCACTCAGCAGTGTCTGTAGCAGGTCATTATTGGTGAGTGGACATCCGTGTTGCTGAGCCCATGCCTAACCTCCATCCCTACACATGCCCACTTTGTTCATGAGTCCACTGGGCAATGACAGGAATTGGCTAGGGAAAGAGGCTAACTAGTATTAAAGAACAGGTAATCTTATCCACTTGTTTATTAGAACCTTATTCTGCTGAAGGCACCCTCTGGTGAACTTTCACATGGGACATGAATATCTTCATGTTTTTTCCCCACTTAGAAAGGTCTAGCCAGATACCTCTTCCCCAGACTTCTTTGCCACCAGTCTTCCAATAATGCTCTTTCCAAGTCCTTGATCATGCAGCCAAACCATCAGCAGCAACAGCCCATGAGTCAGTATATACATGCATCTCCTGCGAGTTCTCCTTCCAAGAAAAATGAACAACCAGATGGACTGCTTGAAGATCCATCCACTGGGAAGATTTCCCCTTACCACCATCCTTCAGGGACATCCCAGCATGGGGTTGCAGGGCTGCAGCTGGCCACTTTCGGGTGATAACTGCCTATCATGCAGAGCCATCTATAAAACCAGGCCTGAGTTTTTTCTTCCTCAGTCAATTGATTGTAAGGAACTCCCCAAGAGGCCATATGTCCGGTCTGGGAAAGAGAAGTAATGTGGCAGGAGTGGGAACTATGGACATTTGGGCCACTTCTTATGTAACTTACCTGGGCCTTTAAGACTTGCTCGAGGTCCTATCTCATACATATATCATTTCCACTTTATGATGGCATGCCACTGTGCATGCCCAACTTTATGGCTTGGTGGGTCAGACAATACCCAGTTCATGATAGGCAACTCAGGGCTCATTGTAACTTGGTGGCCCCATGGTTAAGCATTCACTCTCTATGAAGGCCAAGTAGTAGGACAAAAGCTGTTTCTTAAAAGAAGAATGGTCATCTGCAGAGGTTGACTAGACTTTACTCCAAAATCCTAAGGACCTTCATTAGGGTTCTCCTGTAGGAGCCTGCCAAAGGCTCCAGACAGCATCACTATTTGTCATTGACACTTCCAGCACTAGATCTGCTGGATCACATGGTTTGAGTGACCCAGCAGCCTAGACCTGTTGCAGAGCCTCCTTTTGTTCTGGTACCCACTCAAAACTAGCAGTTTTTCTAGTCACTCGGTAAATAGACTGGAGTAGTACACTCAATGAGAAATATGTTGTCTCCAAAATCCAAAGAGACCAACTAGGTGTTGTTCCTCTTTTATGGTCATAGGAGGGTCCAGATGCAACAGCTTTTCCTTAACCTTAGAAGGGATATCTCAATGTGCCCCATACCACTGGACACTTAGAAATTTCACTGAGGTAGAAGAACCCTGTATTTTTGTTGGATTTATCTCCTATCTTCTGATATGCAAATGTATTGCTAATAAGTCTAGAGTAGTTGCCACTTCTTGCTTACTAGGTCCAATCAACGTGATATCATCAATCCGTGTGATTTCTTGTGAGAGGGTCAAGATCCCTGCAGACAAGATTATGACATAGGACTGGAGAGTTGACATACCCCTGAGGTAGGACATTGAAGGTACATGGCTGGCCTTGCCAGCTGAAAGCAAACTGTTTCTGGTGGTCTTTACTAACAGCTATTGAGGAAAAAGCACTTTCCAGATCAATAGCTGCATACCAGGTACCAGGAAATGTGTTGATTTGTTCAAGCAATGATACCACATCTGGACAGCAGCTAGAATTAGAGTCACCACCTGGGAAAGTTTATAATAATCTACTGTCATCCTCCAAGCCTATCTGTTTTCTGTACAGGCCAATTAGGAGAACTGAATGGGGTTTTGGTAGGAATCACCACCCCTACATCCTTCAAGTCCTTAAGAGTGGCAGTAATCTCTGAAATGCCTCCAGGAATCTGGTATTGCTTCTGATTCACTGTTTTACTACATAGAGGCAGTGTTCTCCAGGAGGCTGTGTATGCTCTGAATCAGCGTCCACTCAATGGTGCTGTTTCTCCCATAGCCAGAATTCATGGGTCCAGAAACCAAGGGGTGGAAATGGGAGTAGCACAACTTGCTATCACCCCTGTTGATCCATTAGAAAAATTTTTGTTTCCCGTCTCTGCAAGCTTAAGTTTTGCTGGTCTGCATGTCTTAGTTTGAAAAGGAGTGCTTCCACCAGGAGACACAACAATAATTTCATTGAACTGAAAGTTACGACTGCCACCTGGCCGCTTTGGAGTTCTCGTGCCTCTAAACCAACAAGCAAAGAAGGGTATTATTGTACTGTGTACAGTGATTGATTCTGACTATCCAGGTACGCCAGTTTGAAAATATAATATACCACAGAAAAGCCATGTTTTAATCTTGAGTCTATCTTGTGGAGGTAGCTATTTCTTTTAATCCTAATTCAATACTGTAGGGCAGTAACTTTTGATTAGGTTATCTCCACAAAGATGTGGCATGTCCAGTTGTGGTTATGATCTTTTGATTAGATTGAGATATGACTCTACCTATTCCAGGTGGGTCTTGATTAGTTTACTGAAGGTCTTTAAAAGAGGAAACATTTTGGAGAGAGCTCAGGGCAGACAGAGCCTACAGAAATGACAGATGCCTTAGAGCCTATAGAGAGAGAGCTGACAGAAAGTTCAGAGAAGAGCTGATGGGCAGAGAGCAGAGGCATGGATGGCTGGAGATGCTTGGAGCCCAACAGCCATGAGATGTTAAGCAGTCCAGATCCTGGAGAGAGCCCAGGAAAGCCAAGAGACAAAAGCCAGCCCCAGAGAAGCAAAGTGAGGAGCCCCCAGAGTAACAGAAGCTGAAAGCAATGGACCAGAAATAAGGGACCAGCAGATGCCAGCCACGTGACTTCCCAGCTGATAGAGCTGTTCCTGACCATCTTGAATGAAGGTAACCTTTTGTTGGTGCCTTAATTTGCACACTGTCACTTCCTTAGAACTGTAAATTTGTAACTTACTAAATTCCTCTTTTTAAAAGCTGTTCCAGTTCTGGTATATCACATTCCAGCAGCTTGCAAACTAACACACAAGGGAAAGTAGGACTGCATCTATACAATGGAGATAAAAAAGAGTTTTCCTGAAATACAGGAGATCCCCTAGAGCGTCTCTTAGTACCACCATACCTTGTGATTAAAAAGGTATTAAAACTGCAACAACCCAATCCAAGCAGGACTACCAATGGCCCAGAAACTTCAGGAACGAAGGTTTGGTTCGCCTTCTCAGGGGAGGAACCATGGCCAGCTGAAGTACCTGCTGAGGGTAAAGGGAACATAGAATGGGCCGTGGAAGAAGGTAGTGACAAATATGACCTACACCATGTGACCAGTTACAGAAATGAGGACTATAGTGGTATGAATATTTCTTCCTTGTTTAATTGTGAGTGTGTTTGTATATGAATATAAAACAAATATCTTTGTTGTATTGCCTATCTTATCCGCGTATCATATAACATAAGTTGTATTGTTCATTTAATAGTATTTAATGATACTTGATATTTACAGGATATCAAGTTTAGGAGTGAATATTACCCAAGGAACTTGCACCATAATTTTGAGAGATTTCATGCATTTCCAGTTGTACGCAGGACAGTTGAATATTTTTAGGGGAAAAGTGTCTGTTATTGTTTTTTATTTAGAGAGTAAATATGATTGAAGGTGATGTGTATAGCTGCCAAGTAGACAAGGGGTGGACTGTGATGTTCGTTTTTCAACTTGGCCAGGTGATGGTGCCCAGGTGTCTGGTCAAGAAAGCACTGACCTGTTACTGTGAGGGCATTTTGTGCATTAATCATCAGTAAGGTGACGGCATCAATAGCTGATTACATCTACAGTCCACCAAGGGGCGTGTCCTTAGCAATCCAATCTGTTGAGGGCTTTAAAAGGAGAAGTCAGACGAGAGAACTTTCAACTCTGCCCTAGCCAGCCAGCCTCTCCTGGGGAATTCATCGAAAACCTTTATCAGAGTTGCCAGGTTGCAGCCTGCCCTATGGAATTTGGACTCATGCATCCCCACAATTGCATGAGACGCTTTTATAAAATCTTATATTTACAGATATCTCCTGTTGGTTCTGCTTCCTTAGAGAACCCCACCAATATAGCCTCCAACTAATACTTTGAGTAAATAAGTATAAAATACCACATTTTATCCATTTTTGTAGACCATAGCACTTTATGCATACTTGTTCAATGAATATTTGTTCTTTGCTTGAGTTTTTATTCATTTGTAAGATATATATATATATATATATAAATACATTAGAATAAAAAGGTTCCAAAATGTTTTTGGAATAGAGAAGTCAGATTAAATAAAGAAATTGAACATTCAAAGTTTTTTAATTCATGTGGCTATTCAAAATGATGCCACTGAACGTAATAATCCTGTGATGAGTTTTGGAAATGAAACTTACCCAGAAGATGTTTCTGTGTTGGTAAGAAAATTACGTGGAGTTAGAGTAAAAATTCCCTTTTTTCTATAAAGCCCATGAAACTCAAATTATAATCTGCACAAAACCTATGGATTCAAGGGAATCAATAACATACATTAATTGCACATTGTGGTCATATCATTGTGCATCATGAAACCGGCAAAATGTAATGTGAAACCTTCCATGTGTAACCCAGGTACAGTAATTTCTCCCTTCTTCAAATTCCAATATTACTCATAGTTTCTATAATTAATTTAATATTTGTTCATGCCTCCTATTTATGCCTTTTTCCCATAGGAGTGGAATGATATAGTTGAGATTGCTGTGTATGTGTTTGGAGTAAGAACCTGCCTAGGTTTAAACCCCTGCTCCATCTCTCATCACATTCATCCCTTTAGTAAACAAATTGCTGGTTCTGAATCTCCAATTTTTTTGCCTGAAATAAGAATAATAATCTCTTCCTAATAGGCTCCTTTGTACCTTCAAAACTTAGCAGGAAACACGTTAGTACTTGTTGATTTATTTCTAGCCCTTTCACTATATATTTTTATATTTAATATCAGAGGAAAAGAATATTTCCGTTTGCTTTTGTCTCATACAGCAAGATATTTAATATGGTCTAGTTCGCTAATGTGCAGAGAAACCAAAAATTTATTTTAATATGCAACGAAAAGTCAATCAAATTCACTGCATCCTTACAGTGCTGAGGCTGAAGTTTTTTGTGTGGCAAAAGGAAATATACCTAGGAAGATCATTTAATTAATACAAGAAAATATATAAAGAGACACAGACTCAAAAATAAAGAATAATTTTATAAAGCAACAGTTTGAAAGTACAAATTAATATAATATAAGCTAAATATAAAAATTCTAGAAGGCTGTAGAGCTTATGCTAGGATTGGAAGGAACTGGTCATGAGCCAAATATTGAACTGCCTTTAAAAAGATAACAGCTTTATTGAGACAATGCTCAAAACATAAAATTCACATTTCAGAAGTATAAACTTCAGTGTTTTTAGTATGTTCACAGAATTGTACAACCAGCACCATGATCTAATTTTGGAATATTTTCATCACCCTCCAAAAAAATTCCATACACATAAACTGTCACTCCTCATTCTTCCCGTCCCCAGCCTCTGACAGCCACTAATGCGATTTTTTTGTTTTTGCATTTACCTATTCTGGATATTCCATATAAATGCAATCATACAATATGTGGTCTTTTTTACTCCCTTTTCTCACTTAGCATAATGTTTCAAAATTCCTCATGTTATACACTGTATCAGTACTCCATTATTTTTTATTTTTAAACAACAGTCCATTGTAAGCGCATACCCATATTTGGCTATCCATTTGATAGACATTTGGGTTGTTTCCACCTCTTGACTATTGTGATTAATGCTGCTATGAATATCTATATACAAATTTTTATATAAACAATTTTTTAATTTCTTGATTATATACCTAGGAGTAGAATTGCTGTGTCATAGGTAACTCTATGGTTAACATTTTAAGGACCTGCCAGACAATTTTCCAAAGTGGCTACACCATTTTTATTCTTTTTAATCATTCATATGCTTTTATTGATAGTCTCTATTTTTATTTACTATATATTTTCATACTTTCTTTCTTTTTTTTAAACATGGGCAGGCACTGGGAATCGAACCCAGGTCTCCGGCATGGCAGGCGAGAACCTCTAGTTAATTGAAAATATTTATAATAGCTGATTTTAAATCTTTAACTATTAAGTCCAACCTTTGTGTTTCCTCAGGGGCAGTTTCTATAAACTGCTTTTTTACCTGTATATGAGCCATACTTTCCTGCTAATTTGCATGTCTTATGATTTTTTGGTCATTGAAAATTGGATATTTTACATAACCTAACTTGGAAACTTTGGAAATCAGATGCTGTTTATTTGTTTAGCGATACTCCTGGAATAATTTCCTAAGTGTATGTTCTTTTTCAAATGTGGCCACTCAAGTGTCTGCTTGGTTAGCTTAGTGGTTATCTAATGCATGGGAAGAGTCACTTAAATGCCTTAAACTAATAAATCTCTCCTTTGTTGAGATACTCAGTGAGTGTGCTGAGGCACGCCTTCCAGTTTCAGCTGTTTATCTGCATGCCTTCGTCTTCACATCCTCCTTGTGCAGAGCTTCAGGGTCAATCAAGGGTGAGAGATTAGTGCCTTCTCAAACCATTCTGGGCCATTCCCAAAGCCCTGTGCATGCATGTAGCCTTGGAGATACCTATGAATATGTTGGAGCTTTTCGAAGACTACTGTGAATATCCCATTCCTCAGATTTTCCTTTTAAGTTTTTTGGACAACCTCTTGTTTGCCACAGCTGGCATTACTACCTCTGACAGGTGCAACATTAAACTATTGCCACTGATTATTTATAACAAATACCCTGGGAATAGGGCCTTTTGCACTGAGCAAACTCTGTGTGCTGTATGGTAAAGAGAAGCTCCATAAATGAGGCTTTCCAGGGAGCTGGAACATGTCAATATCTCCAGACTTCTCTGTGGGGGTAAGGCTTTTTATGAGCCTTAAATGCATTCACTCCCCTGAGATGGCTGCAAGGCTCTTGTTTTAACAGCTACTGTGGTTACAAGCCTGCTGGTTTTCTCCCTGTGGATCTACGAAGACGGAAATGGTAATTGGGCAAAATTGCCAAAATGTCACTGTTCTTACAAGAATTCAGCTGTTTTTTCTTTTATAAGTGCTCCTTGGATTGTTGTAAGTCTTTGGTTAATTTCCAGTGTTCTGAAAAAGTTGATTTTGATAATTTTTGTGAATGTTTTGGTTGTTTTTATGGAAGAGTAGTTTTTCTTAACTGGCTTTTAAAAAAGGTAGAATAGGTAGAATAATGAGCTAAGGGTACAAATTCAGTGTTAAACTGACCAGTAAGTGGGTGAACTTAGATGGAGTAGTCATTGGCATAGAATTATTTAGAAATGAAATAAAGTAGGTGTGTTGAGTTTTGTTTTGAATAAAAATTAATGGGAAGGTACTTGAGTTCCTAAGCCAGAAATAATGCCAGGATGATTATATTTGAAGATTATTCTCAGTTGCGTATAGGCCGAATTGAAGCTGTGCAAGAAGGGAGATGAGCTTAGAAGCAGTGGTGATAATGCAAGTGAGATGCTGAAGCCTAACTTAACATAGCAGCTATAAAAGTAGAAAAGCAAGAGGGAATCAATCATAGGACTTGGTGATAGACTGAATATGAGGAGTTGAGGAGTGAGAGGAGTTTCAAAAGGTAGAAATGTTGCTTCTCTGCTTTGCAAGAATGCTGCTAGAGTAATGGTAGTTGAGGAAGCTGGAAATGCTGATATCGCAAATTATTATTTTGACATCTTAAAGATTCCTTCATTTAGCTAACAGTCTCTTCTTGCAGACATGTGATTATAAAGATTAAATGAATAGTGGTTGATTATTAAAACCAGGGTATTATTCCATCAAAAGCTGAACACATTCAAAAAGCCTCCTAAATCACATTAATTTTAAAAGGAAGAAGGTTTCTACAAAGTCTTAAGATATTCCAAAATGTTTATCCCATTAACTCACTTTTTAAAAATGTGATCCGCTGATAAAGCAAATGTAAAAATTCCAGGGCCTTGTGATAATGAAATTTAATTAGTATGTATAGAAATGACAGGTTCATAGACATGAAGAGATATTAATAGACTGAATAAAAGAGTCCTGGGTTCGAGCACTGTTTGTTACTTAAAACACAATGCTTTTCTGTCAGCATGTGAGATTCATTGTTATTTTTCAAGTGACTCCCCTCCTTTATCCTCAGTCCTGGAGGAGAGAAAACAATGAAGGAGAAGAGGTGATCATCAGTGAAATGACTACCTCTTTAATCCACATGGTTGAAAACTGTTCATTCTTATGTAGGCTCAAAATCCTATCTCTGGCTTTTCCCTACCTACTGAAAGTTTCTCATTCAACTGTTCACTTCTGGACGTGCTTCTGGCAAAGAGGAGATACTGGAGAGAGCAATGCACATTTCATACTACCACTGCCACACTGTCATCTTCAGTGTTCTAAAATAATCATATTATTCATCAGTGTTTGTGTTCTTCCAGATTTTTCAAAGCATCAGGTCACATAGTTTGATATCATTTACATTTATTTCAAAGTCAGAATTTAAAAAAATCAATCACGGCATGATTTTATTTGGCTCTATGGGTAGAAAAGAAAATAACTTCAAAAAGAATTTCTTATAATTAATGCTGCTACAATAGTACAGGGATGGAAAGGGTTTGGGAAGCTGCTTTAGTTCCCCTGGCTGCTCAAGCAGGGCCTTAAATGATAGGAATCGAATGGGTCATGGTTTTGAGGCCAGAAAAAAGTCCGAATCAAGGCCTCACCAGCGATGCTTTCTCCCCAAAGACTGTGGCATTTTTGGAGCCGGCAGCTGGTCACCCTTGACCCTGGGCACCTCTGCCACCTGACCATGCCCGTGGCAGCCACCCCTGCCCTCGGCCTTCTCTTCCGGGTTCCAGTGACCTTCAGTTTCTTGCTGTGGCCTTCTCTCCATCTGTCTGCATTTCATTCTGCTTACTACAGTTAAGACTTAATTGTGCTTAATCTCGCTCAATTATTGTATTTATTTAAACATTCTTTAATTAATTAATCAAATCATTTAATGTAAATTATTGAGATAACTTTGGGAACCCACTCTGTGCAAGAATTGTACTACATTGAGTTCCGGGAAGCATATTAAGAAGCACTATATGGAACACTTGCCCTGGGGAAGAAGGAATTTAGAAGTACCTAATAATAAAAATGTCAAGTATAAATACTGGATCTGAAAAGCCAGTGTGTAGTGAGATACTGAGTTATCCATACAGAATTTTACTGTTGTTTTTAGGTTGATAAAAGAAAGACAGATGTGGGTAAGAGTCAACTTTACAGACCAACTAAAATTGATGATTGGTCATAAAAGAAAGGGAGGAGTTCTGTAGGCCTGGAAGAGCCCTCCTGATGCTCAGAGGGGATGGCAGTGGCACAAGCAAAAAGAAAGAGGTGGGGAGATGCCATTCGGGATGGAGCTATAAGTACAGCAGCCTATGAGAGAAAGGGGCCCATGCTCAACAGCATCCTCGGGCAGTCATCGGGGACTTTAACAAAGAGAATTACTGTCATGAAATTCACATTTTTTATTCAGCAAATATTTACTGGACCATCACCACTGTCCTTTAGCAATACTATAATCTGCACTATAATAATTCCTATAACAGTACCTTTTAGGATAGTATGAAGCTGTGGGTCTCAACTAGGCCACTATGCAGTTACTGTAAAGGACTTGCAAATTCATGCGAGCTCCAAACCTTGTATGTAGATTAGTAACTATCCATAGCCGTGTTTATAATTTTCAGATATGCAAAAGTCTTGCTGTGATTAATATACCAGAATTATGTCATATGATTATAAATGGTCAGCATTTTTCTCAAACAAAAGATCCTAAAGATGTAATTGCTATTTATTGGAATTGGGCAGAGAATATGGGATTCTATTCCTTGGCTTCATATTTTCATGTGGAGAGACATCAATTAGTGTCATGTAGTTTCTTTCCTCTCCTGCTTCTCTTCTGGGGAGTTAACTGGTTGTAAATGTGGCAGCTGGAATTGGGCGCATGTCACTTACTTTCACTTTCGCCAAAGAAGTGTGTGGTAGTTTAGCAATAAAGGACGAGCTCCAGTTTAGCAGGCTTGATAATTCTAATTCTGGCGTATGGTATTAGGAAGCCTGTACTGCCTTCCTCCTGATCTACATTCTCCAGTATCTGCTTTATCACTAGCATAGTTGACGTTTTAATCCCATTCTCCTAACTCCTTCATTTTGGAGTCAGGGATGGCCAAATCTGGCCTTCTGCAGGCCAAATCTGGCCACACTTTTCACACAATGCCTGTGGCTGTTTCAGTGCTACAACAGCACAGTTGAATAGTTGCAACAGAGACCATATGGTCCACAAAGCCTAAAATATTTACTATATTACCCTTTACAGAAAAGGTTAATTGATACCTGAACTCTTAATCTGTCATTTGGGCAGAGAATTAGGAAGTCAATTATTACATTCCTTAAATTAATCTGAAAGTTATCACTTAGAGATCTGTAAAACATTTTGTTTTGAAAAACATGTTTCAGGATTTAAATAGAAACTCCTGGTGTAAAAAAATGGAGTGGAGTCAAAGATAGGAGTTTGGAAACTTTTTTTTTTTTTTTTTTTTGACATGGGCAGGCTCCAGGAGTTGAACCAGGGTATCTGTCATGGCAGGTGAGGATTCTGCCACTGAGCCACCAATGCACTGCCCTAGGAATCTTTTTAATTAACATAGGTATGGGATGATGAAGCTTTTTTTAGTTTGATGGTCATGGAAATTATTTTTCTAATAATTTGTTTTCTACCTCTCTCCTAAAAAAGCATATGCAGCATTGGACTCCTTCCATTGCAAATAAATAGTTTCATATAAGTAATCTGTGCTTATTCAGTTTTCTTTTGTTTTTGAGTATAATTAACATTACCTAGACAAATTACTCCTTTGTCTTTTGCCTCAAGGTGGTTTTACATGATGCTCTTTTCCTCTTTGTCATCTTGTTATTGGTGAACTATATCCTATTTATCTTGACTTCTTGTATAGATCATTGTGCTGGTTTGAATCTGTTATATACTCCAGGAAAGCCATGTTCTTTTGATCCAACTTTATGGAAGCAGATGTATTGTTGGCTGGGATCTCTTGATTACACTGTCTCCATGGAGATGTGGCCCTGCCCATTATGGGTGTGCCTTAATCCACTTTCTTGAGTCCTGTAAGAGGTGAACCTTTTGGAGAAAGCACAGATGCTTGGAGAGTTGACACAGATTGTGGAGAAATTAAACCAAGGCACAGGTGTTTGGGGATGAGAAGGAAATGCCCCTGTAGATGCCAGAAGCTGAGAGAGCCATTTGAAACCAGAAGCCAGGAGAGAAGGACAGCAGACATTTCCATATGCCTTCCCATGTGACAGGGAAACCCTGGACATGATCTGCCTTTCTTGAATGAAGGTTTCCTATCGTTGATGCCTTAAGTTGGGCATTTCCACAGTCTTACAACTGTAAATTTATAACCTAATAGATCCTTTTTGTAAAAGCCAATCCATTTCTGGTATATTGCATTCTGGCAGCTTTAGAAAACTGAAATAATCATCTAGGTCATCTCTCTCCTCCCTCTCCCACAAAAGAGAAAGAGTTTATTGCTAAATGCAAAGCAGAAGATCAGATAGCCTCTTGGCTTAAAAATTTGCCCTCCTGAACTGCAGTAACTGATGTTTTATAGTGTCAAAAGATGGAAAGGATGCAGGGCAAGATGGCAGCATAGAGAGGCAAGGAATTTAATTAGTACTCTAGGGCAGTTAGTAAATAGCTAGGAACCATCTGGAACAACTCTTTGGGGGACTCAGTGACCAGACACACATTGTACACCAGTATGGAACAGTGGAAGGGCTGAGATCACAGCACAGAACTGTACGTTTCCCAAGCTGTGGAGGCTGGTGCCCCACATCCACTGGCATGGCAGGCTGTTTTGGAGTTAATTCCCCATGGGAAATAGATGCAGTCTCTATTAGGAGCCAGGGAAGGTGGCTCAATAACAGAATTAATCAACAAGTTCAAGCTGTTGAATACAAACTCTGAGCACAGATAAACCTAAAGCAAGTATGAAAGGGAACAGGAGGTTTCTCCCCAAAAGAGGGGGTGCAGGCTTGAACAAAAAATAAAATAAAACAAAAAAAAAAACCAGAGGCTGTTGTAGTTAGTCAAGTTAGAATACTAGAAAAGAGCTGTGCCCCAAGAAAAGGGGCACATAATAGCCAAGTACCAATCCTAGCTCTTGCTTGGCAAACCTGGGGGGCTGGGGTCCAGCCCTGAAAAGTTTTTTTTTTTTATTTTTTTTACTTTTTAAACATCTCATTAAATAATGCTGCCAGCATTCTCAGGTTAAAGCACTGACCCTGGCAAATGTAGAGTTAAGGAATGTCTGAAGATAAAATAACTAGTCAGGTGAAAGGCATAATTTCCTAGAGGGCATATCTTCCCCAAGAAAAGGGAGGACAGGGCCCAGCACAAGTGAAGGCTTGTATTTAGAGAATTCAGACTGCATGGTCAGGAAAACAGAAACAGTTTAGGCCCACCCTGTGCTCAGCCTGTGTCTCAACATGCCCCTGGTAGGGACAGGGTCTGCTGAAAATTAAAGGCACTACACCACTTTATGCTGGTGGGGAGCTGCGGCTGACCAGTGCCACCTGCTGACAGGTAGGAAAAACACAGGACCAGGAGGCCTCACTGGGAAGACTGGCAGCTACTGGAAACCTCGATACTGATTACAGCATCTTCCTTGTCCTAAGCCTGTCTTGTCTGGGGAGATCTGACTGGGGTCGATCCTAACTGGCAGGAAAAGAACCACAAAAACAAGAGCTGAAAAGTTCTGATCAATTAAACAGGAGCTATGCTAGAGGTCTAGAATAAGTTGAACTGAATGTAAAAGAATAGATGAAGGACAAAGCCATCCAGCCAGACAATCCTAGGTAAAAGAGAGAAAATGACCTCCAGAGTAAAATAATCATGGAAATCAGATATCTAGACCTCAGCAAAAAAACCCAAGTCACACTGGGAAGAACTAAGTGATACTAATTTATGTCTCTCCACATGAAAATATGAAGCCAAGGGATAGAATCCCATATTCTCTGCCCAATTCCAATAAATAACAATTATACTTTTAGAATCTGTTGTTTGAGAAAAATGCATGACCATTTATAATTATATAACATAAATTCCATTATATTGATCACAGCAAAACATATGCATATTTGAAAATAATAAATATTGCTCTGGATACTTATTAATCTACATAGAAGGTTTGGAGTCTGTATGAATTTGCAAACCCTTTACAGTAATTGCACAGTGGCCCAGTTGAGACCTACAGCTTCATACCTATCCTAAAAGGTATTGTTACAGGAATTATTATAGCCCAGATTATGATATTGCCACAGGACAATGCTGATGGTCCAGTAAATATTTGTTGAAGGAAAATGTGAATTTCATGATAATAATTCTATTAATTTTTTCCTCATCTTCCTTTGAGGAAGAAATGGAAATGTTCTCATATTTATTGTGGTTATGAATGTGATTATACTGGGAGACACTGATATTTCAGTTAGGATCGAGTGTGTGGTCTGTGAATAAAACTGAAGGAAGGTACAAGTGCTGTAGAAGATGTGAAGAGAGATGCACCTATTCACTGTTGGAGAGAAGTAGAATGGTGCACCACTCTGGAGGGCAGCGTGGTGGCTCCACAGTAGTCTTAAGTATATTGTTGCCAGATGATCCTTCAACTCTGTTATTAGGTATATACTTGGATGAACTGAAGGCAGAGACACGAATACATTTGCACACTGGCTTTTATGGTGTCAATATTCACAACTTGCAATGGATGGAGGTGGTCTAAGGGTACATCAAGTAACGAATGGATGGGCAAGCTGTGGTGTACACATAAAATGGAATATTGAGCAGCTGCAAAAAGTAATGAAGTTGTGAGGCATGCAATAGGTGAATAAACCTTGATGACATGAAAGGACAAATATTGTAAGTCCTCATGAATATAAACTAATTATCATGAGCAAACACTGAGAATTGAATTCAATAGCACAGGTTATCAGGGGATAGAATGTGGACTGAGATTGGGCAATCAATGATTAGGGAGTACAGAATGTTCAATAAGGTTTATTGTAAAGGTTCCTAGCTTGTACGCTCTTACAGCAGTCACATGTATTCCTGAATTTTAAATGCTATTTCTAAATTTTGAGATTCTGAGCTGTTTGGTATAACCTGGTGGTTCATTTGAAATTTGGGTACGTGTGTGACATCTGAGACTCGGGGTTAGAGTTCTGCAGCTTTCAAAGTCGTCATTACTCCATACAGTGACTGTTAAAGAAGCTGAAGAGGAGGTAAGAGTTCAATTAGAGATATGAATGAAATGGACTTAGTCAGGACTAAAGTAAATCGAAATACAGGATAATGGATAGTATTAGCTGTAATTTAAAGCTTCAACTTCTGTATGAGACCAAAGGAAGAGATGTTTATTTTATACAAAATTATATATTCTATACCACAATATCTAATTTAACCTGTATGGTGAATTTATTTAAACAACATAATTACATGGAACCTAAAATAGGGAATGCAGTCTTGTTATTCTGTATAGGTTAATGTAATGCCCCAAAACATCCCATAGTATTTGGGGCAGACAATAAAAATGTATTTTGCAAAGGTTCCTTGAAGGACTCGGGGAAGAATGTGAAAGTATTAAACTTCCCCACCTTGGGAATTTCTGATATACTCGAAACCATTAGGGACTTCCAATTTAATAACTCAAGCCCTTGATCTTGGGGCGTGCCAAAGAAAAAGCTAAGCCTACATACAATTATGCTTAAGAGTCACTCCCAGAACCTCTTTTGTTGCTCTGATGTGGCCTCTATCAGTCAACTCTACAAATAAACTCACTACCCTTCTCCCTACATGATATATGACTTCTCTGGGAATAAGTGTCTCTAGCAACGTGGGTTATGACTCCCAGGGATGAATCTGGCGCTGGCATTGTGTGATTGAGAATGACTTCTTGACCAGAAGTGGGAAAATAAATGAAACAAAACAAAGTTTCAGTGGCTAAGAGATTTCAAATTGAGTCAAGAGTTCATTCTGGAGGTTATTTTTATGCATTATATAGATATTCCTTTGTAGTTTCCAGTATATTAGGATTGCTAGAAGGAAATACCTGAAACTGTTGAACTATAATCCCGTAGACTTGATTCTTGATGAGCATTGTATAACTATAGAGCTGTTATCATGTAACTGCGTGGCTGGGAAAATCTTGTAACTGACACTCCTTTTATCCAGTGTATAGGGAGATGATTAATAAAATAGAACCAAAAAACAAATAAATAAATAATAGACAGGGGTAAGGGGTATGAGATGTGTTGGATGTTTTATTTTTATTTTATCTTTCTTGGAGTAATGAAAATGTTCTAAAATTGATTGTGGTTATGAATGCACAGCTATGTGATACTGTGAACCATTGATTGTGTACTTTGGCTGGATTATTTGGTGTGTAGATTTTTCTCAATTGAATTGCATTAAAAAGTTGGGCTGGCTTTAGGATAAAGAGCACACTGGTTCTAGATGATGTAATTAGAAGTGATCTAATTATTTAGGACGCACAGGTTGATTACATGCTTAGCAAAGATGGTTCAGAAATAGAAGTCCTGGGGCGACTCTATTTCCTTTATTAACAAACATTAGAGGTTGTCTTTTGCGATCACAGCACTGTAAAGTTGAGAAACAGGATTGGGGTACAGATGAGGGCTACTCACAATGGTTTTATAATCACAGGTAAGGGCTATATAGTAATGCAATCATTATCAAAGATGAGGCAGTGGGGTTACAATTCAGTAATTTCAGGTATTTCATCTGACTACTCTAATATGCTTGAAATTAAAAAAGAAATATGTATAAAATGATTCTATAATCATAATCATTTGTTAAATCCTAACCTCTCAGTTATACTGTCTCTTTCTCATTTGATCATTCTCTCAATCTTGAGGGATATCCGGGCGATGCCCATTCTAACTCCTTCATGCTGAAAAGGGATGTTAACGTTATGGTAGAGGAAAGAAGCTGGTTATTATTCTTGGTGAAAATGGACCCTCTGGGTTTCAGGGCTTGACTGGCATAGGAAGAATTTGGAGGCTTTAAATCTCTGAAAAGTAAACTAGATACCTAAAATCTTTGTAGAGCTTTACATAGAGCCCAGGGTATTCTTTAGGGTTTTCAGAAACACTGTTGCTTGGGACTTGGCATACCATGGCAGTTTGCAATATTTGGCTGAAACTTGCATTAAGTGTAACCTCTCAAGTCTATTTGAAATCTTTAACCACTTAAACTTCATTTTGTTTTATTTCTTTCCCCTTTTTGGGAAAAAAATTGCCAACCCCCAGATGCTAGGGCAGGGATCATCCCTGGGAGTCATGTCCCACACCACCAGGGTGACTTATAACTCTGAAAGTCATGTCCGATCTACCGGGGCAGTGGTGAGTTTATTTGTAGAGTTTGGTTTAGAGAGAGACTGTTTCTGAGCAACAAAAGGGTTTTTCAGGGGGTGGCTGTTAGCCATTCATTATAATTAGGCTTAGCTTCACCATTGCAGAAGTAAATTTCAGAAGGTCAATTCTCAAGTTAGAGGGCATATTTTAATGAATTGGGACCCTTTATTGTTTGAGAGAAAAGCAGGAATTCCCCAGACAAGGAAGTTTAATAGTTCCACACTTTCTTTCTCCAGTCCCTTAAAGGACTTTGCAAATACTCTTTCATTTTCTTCCCCCAATACTCTAAACTACATCAGCGTATTACATTAACCTGTACAGATTATCACAATCTCATGAACTATTCTAGGTTCCATGTAAATTAAAGCTGAATTAGGTTGTTTAAATAAACTGACCAGACAGGTTAAATTAGATAGTGTGCTACAGAAAATTTAAATTTTGTACAAATATATCTCTCTTCCTGTTGTCACACACACAAATTTAATTCTTAAAATACAGACAATATCATCTTTTACCTTGTATTCTGATTTACTTTAGTTGTAACCAGATCGGCTTCATTTACATCCCTAATTGAGGGCTGATCTTTTTTCCAGCTTTTTTAAACAGTTGCTCTTCTGCAGAGTGATGTTGCTCCTTTAATACTTCGAGAGCTGGAGAACTCTGAACCTGAGTCTCAGGTGTCACATGGAAACTCAAACTTTCCAGGAGCTATCAGGCTGAGTACAAACAGCCAAGCATCTCAAAATTCAGAAATCACAGTTCCAGGAATAGATGTGGATGTTGTAAGGGCTTACAATCTAGGCCCTAATTTTCTTATAACATTTTCTAAATAAAAACATTGGCAATTGATTTATATTGGGGTCATCAACAACGAACCATAGCCAAAGTTTTGTCCTATTTCATCTTTACATATTTACCAGGGCTATGTGAATTAACAGTTAGATCATAGTTTATATACTTATGTTGCTTCTCCTTTAAAGTCCCTTCTTGCTGCAGATAAAGTTCTGACTTACAGCTTTCCACATGTACTTTTAGAGATGCATAGAACAAAGTGGTATAACTGGCAAGGAAATCTGGTCATTTCTGTGATCTGTAACATTCTTATAAGACTAACTAAAACTGTGACTAACAACATTATACTGTTATTTAACATAATGTAGATCACTATCAGGAAATAACATTGACAGTGAGAACATGTCACATTTTTAGTAATTTTATACACTCTGTAAATATGTTAATAACATTTCACCCCTACAAATTTAACAGTAGGATAGGAAATCCCTTTTAATTACTGTAACACTTCCCAAACACTTCATATTAATATATTAAACTATTTTAGCACCTAAATTTCACAAGGTGAAAATCAAATCCTTTGTAACAGTTTTCCTTTAAATGTGAGAAGACTTGTCTTCTGAAATAAAGAATAAGGTCAACATAAACATCAACATGGATAGTATTCTGATATGATATAGAAACTTTGTGTTCTAGGCAGAGTACTCAGAAGTTAAGAAAAACTTTTTATGACCTTTGAGGGCCTAGGCCCTGCCCCCTCCTCATCATGAGAACCAGTCCCTGCTCACAGCTGCCATGTTCCCGACCAGCCACCCATCAGGAGGAATCTTCTCCTGTTTGTAAGTTCCTAGTTAAGCTCATGGGATACTCCATACTAGGCATATTCTTTGGTCTTGGGTTGGAACATAACCTTTCATTAAGAGCAGACCAACAATATCATTATTTTAAAAGGGAGAAAACTAAATTCTGGTTTTGTATGAATACCCTATTTGATAAAAAGCTCTTTAAAAAATAGTATAAGCAAGCCTATCAAATTTTGGGTCAGCATTGACTACAACGGACAGAATTCACTTCCATATACCTTCTACATTTTTCCATATCCATTGAGCTCTTCTTGTGCATATTAAGCTAGCCATTTTAGCTTAGGACAAACCATACTCCCTGAGAGAAGCTTATCAAATTGTAGTCAGCATTGACTATGATAAATAAAATTCACTTTCAGAAATCTTCATCTTTCCATAATCACCGAGACTTGGTCGTGTACATTCTCAAAGATAAAACTACACACTTTTCTTTAACAGAGCACAAATATTTCTTTAACAAAGCACATACCTGTGTACTTTTAATTAGCAAAATATCTTTGATATTGTCTTTAAATATCTTATAAAACATAACTATTTTAAAAATAAAGTTTGGGAAAATAATAATTTCATTAAACACAAACTTACATTTTTTACCATCTTAAAGATCTAATAGATATGCTAAATAAGACTAGCTTATTTTATTGGTAAACATGTATATATTTAGGAAGATTATACCTAAGAACAATAAAATTGTATTTTGTTCAAAAGTCATGAAAACAGGAATAGGACCAGACTTTGACACTGTATTTTTTGTAGCTGTATTTGCTTTTTTTCCCCCTTTTATTGGAGGTTAAAAAAGTCTGTTTTCATAATATTATACAATTATGAACAACTTCAAAAGCATATTGACTATCAAACTCTGAAAAATATACCTCAATTGATTTGTCCTGAGCATAAATCCAAGAAAACTTTTCCATAGCTCTCAAAGACTTTTCCATAGCTCTCAAATTACTTACTGAAATTTGGCAGTTAGATCTTATTTAATTGCCCCTGTCTCAAGGTTATTTATGTTTTAATAATGATTTATTGCAGTTACTGTTGCAAAGCTATTAGAAAAATAATTTCAAATTGGGGAGTTCTCTCAGAACACCGGTGGCCTCTTCTGCAGCATTTTTTCTGGATCTACTATTTCTAATCTCCAGGCCCAGTAGAAAAAATTCTAAACCAAGCCCCAAAGTAACTCTTCTCTCTTAGCTGCTTTAGCTGCTTCATTCATATTTGGCCAAGGTTTAAGAGACCTAGGTGAGACAGACAGAATGAGGCCTGGTCTGTTGAATTTGGCTTTAAAAGTTTTAAATGAGGGCAGGGCAGGGGGTTTGGCAAATTTAAAACCCATAAGGTGGCCTTAATACTGATGGAGTTCCTATGCCTTTTTTTTTTTTTTTTTTAGGGTTTTCTTAAAAAGTACTTTTGTTGACATGTCTTCACACACAAACAGTCCATACATGGTGTACAATCAGTGGCTCACAATATCACCACAGAGTTGTGTATCCATCACCATGATCATTTTTTAGAATATCTGCATCACTCCAGAACAGGTAATAAAAAGAAAAAAGAAAAATCTCATACATTCCATACCCCTTACCCCTCCCTCTCATTGACCACTAGTATTTCCATCGACTCAATTTATTTAGTGCTTTCTCCCCTGTTATTTAATTATTTTTATCCATATATTTTTTTCTCATCTATCCATACCCTGGATAAAAGGAACACCAGACACAAGATTTTCACAATCCCACAGTCACATTTTAAAAGTTATATCTTTATGCAGTCGTCTCAAGAATCAAGGCTGCTGGAACACAGCTCACCAGTTTCAGGTACTTCCCTCCAGCCACTCCAATACACCATAAACTAAAAAGGGATATTGATATAATGCATAAGAATAACTTCCAAGATTACCTCTCGACTCTGTTTGAAACCTCTGAACCACTGACACTATTATTTCTCATCTCTCTCTTCCCCATTTTGGTCAAGAAGTCTTTCTCAATTCCATGATGCCAGGTTTTCTGTCCTACATTGCCAGGGAGATTTATACCCCTGGGAGTCATGTCCACGTAGGGGGGAGGGCAGTGAGTTCACCTGCTGAGTTGGCCTATGCCCTTTTTTTTTTCTGTGCTATAGATTTTTATTGAAACACAAAATTTCCTTTGGTACTGCAGGATACCAAAGGAGGACCTCGTTGCCCTTTCACCCCTTTACTCACCACAAACCCTCTCCACCTCGTTGGACAACCAAGCCTTCCAATCATACCTGACCAGAAGTAGGGACAATTCATCCCTTACCTTCCCTCCTTTCTCTAGAGACATGCAGACCACACTGGCCTCAACCTCTTCAGTATATTGTGCCCATTCTTCTAAACCATACTATTTTAAAAAAA
>PVIY010024333.1:0-38173 GCA_004026745.1 Myrmecophaga tridactyla | reverse complement strand
TCCTTGAAAATGTTCAAATTTTAAGTAGAAAAAACAAGTCCTGACAATTGGAATAACTTCTGCCTTTTTCACCTTTCAAGGTCTAATAATGCTCTCAAACTACCCACTTCCTTTCTTTGTTTATTCTTTTTTTCTCAACATTGCTAGAAGCCATCTAGACATTCAACTAAAGACCCCCTTTCCTTATCACTATCTGGTTGTAAAGTCAGTTTCTACAACATCCATTTGAGAGGTACTGAGGGTCTGCAATGTGTTCAGAACAGTAAGAAGTATTATAGGTGCTGAGAAAGGTTCAGGACAGATAGATGCCATCCTCAGCAGCTCGAGTTAATATTAAATTCCAAAGTCAAGGACTCGGATTAAGCAGGCTAAAGGACTTCAGAGAAGCAGGGAATCAGTAGGGAAAAGCTACAGGCAGCAGAGAAGATCCTCTGTGGACTCTGAATGGTGGCTTAATTTGAATAGGTGGCAATGGAAGAACATTCCAGAATTACAAGAGTACAGAAAAGCAGGAATGGGCATGATAAAAGGGAGGAATTTCAAGGAATCATTGACTCATCCAGAAAGTTTTATTGGGGCTTTGATTAAGCAGTGTGGGTCCAGATTATGGAGAGCTTTTGGTAGTCAAGAAGAAGAGTCTAAATTTATCTAGTAGTCCATAAGTGATTATTAAGGTTTTTAGGCAAGGGAATACCTTAAAAAACAAACATGTGGGAAGATTTATCTCCCAGCAGTACGTAGACTAGACTAGTTGGTTAATCACCAAGTCTATCACTGAGCCTCGCAAGACTGATCATTTCTTGGTAAGGAACTGATATTACATAGGAATGTAATAGGAAATATGAAAATTAAATAATAGATCCAGGGACTTTTGAAGGTAGAAGCAACACAAAAAATACTGACAAAAAATGAATGCAAAGGTCTCAGAACTGAACAGAGTCTAAATTTATATAGTTAAATATGGCCTACTTTCTTAAACATTTAAAGTCATTTAGAGTCATCATCATGTAGGTTTGCTTTAAGCAAACATTCAAAGCCTAAGTCTTTGTTTTATGCTAGTGATAGGGGAGCCACTCAGCTACTTACCTTGTTTCCTGAGAAATTCTTTTCTTTGAAATTCAGCCTCGTCTAAGATAGCCTTGAATGCTAAATTCAATATGTAAAGAAAAAAATATGAAATATGTTTAATTCTTTCTCATCAAAGGAATTTTTTGAATTAACTTTTATGTACATATGAAAATATTCAAAATAGCATACCATCTCCAATAAGAACCAGAGAAGATTGATTTTTGGCTTTCCCATCATGAATTTGCACAGTGTAGGTACCTTCATTTTCAGTAGTAAACCGATCCATTACCATCTCAATAATGCCAGTTGATTTATCACATTTAATTTTGTGTCTCTGGAAACAGTAAGGGAAATAAAGAATTATACAATGAAATTCTTTCTTCTAGTTTTATATATCAATATTTAATAGCTGCATTGTTTACTACATCTTAAGGGATTGTGAAACACACATAAAAATGACATTTTATCAACTAAACCTCTTGGTGAACCAAAGATCGAACAAAGTGACAAATATTCATTCACAGTGACTAAGCCCTCTTTCTGTGTCAGCGCTCCCAAAAGACTGGACAGCTCATGGCTTATTACCAGCAGAATATATCTACAACTTCCCCCAAGAACAGATGCTGAATGTAAAATAATTTAAATACGCATTAGAAAACAAAATGATGTGCCTTATAGTATATTAAAAGCTAATTACTAAACTACATTTAGATAGCAACATTGACATGATCTTCACAACCATTTTTAAATCTGCTCCTGAGAATTCTGATAACCCCAAGCTTTGTGATTTCTGCTTGTTATTTCAGTGGTTCAGGAATCTCATATAAGGAAAGTATAAACACAGCCTTCAATAGGTCTTGCTAATTCTTATGGCTTTATTGGCATGATGCAATCTGGCATAGTCTACAGAATGTCTGGTCTACCTGCCCCTTCTACTCTTCATGCAGACCTTATGTTTTTGAGATCCCAGTGCCTTTACATTTCCCCTGAACATGCCATGCTTCCTCTCATTTCTGAGCCTGTCTACACATTTCCTCACAGCCCCTCAACTCTCACCATAGCCCTTTTACATGAATAATAACCCTCATTATTGGTTCAAAGACTTTTAGAATTAGATTAGGTGATCTTCCTTATACCCTGCTAGCCTCCCCCCTGCCCCTTTCTGGAGCCATCACACTTTGGATATAACAATCTTATTGTCATTTGTCTACCTTGACAGATGATAAGTGCTTGAGAGCAAGGACTGTATCTTACTCATCTCTGCAACTTCATATAGTTCCTTGCATAATGTCAGGGAGGTAATAAACAGTAAATAAATGTTGGTCAAATTGTCAATGAGAAAGGCAACCTGTGAAAGGTTAGCTCACTTTGGCTTCTATATCAGTCTCCTGACACTAATGATTCATGTTCAGCAAAGTTCTCTTCAAGGACATTCATATTCCCTGCATCTTTCCACTGTTATTTTCCAGTAAGAAATTCTACACTGGGCATCATTCATCTAGTGCGAATTATCGAGTTGCTCCTTCTATGTTTAATTCTGGGAGACTATGTAGAACACAAAGATGAACTGACCTCAGGAGTTTACAGCTTCATGGGGGAGAAACAAAAGTGCATAAGTAATTCTAACATGAGGCAGAAAGTGATTTAAGAACTACAGCAATGCACAGTGATGGGAAGAGTCTACAGAGGCTGGTGAGTGAACCAGAACTTCCTTCCAGCTACAGAATCTGGGACACCTTCTTGGAAAAGGTGTTTTTCCTTTTCAGATTAAGCCTCAGGTTAAACTGTGAGGTTGTCAAAGTGCTTCCCTTCTTGACCTTTCTCTACTTTTGTCACTTCCCTTCCTTCAACACCCATGGCCCCCATCCTGCCCACAGCCACCACCATGGTTGAATATGCCCACGGCACTGCAGTCCTCCTGTCTAGACTGCATTTGATATTAGAAACCTTGCTGCAGGCCACCCAGCCCATTCAAAACCTACCTTTCCTTCAAGACTCTGCCCTCTTGTCATTTGTGATGAGCTAAGAAATACTGATATGTTTTATGATTGCTAATGGATTAAGTTTTATAACACCCTTGGATAATATAGCACCTGAAATTCAACAGGGGCCTTGAAGATATGACAATGACCACATCGAAATAAATGAGTCATCGTAAATGCAGTGATAATACAGAGGAAGGATAACATAACAGAGAGGACATCAGGACTCGGGGTTCTGATAAGTAAATTCCTCAGGAAATCACAAAAGGACTTTTCCATGTTCTGAATTAACAATAGGATGATAACTTCTGCTATTGAAATTTCCTGCCTGCATTCATTCTGTCTAGCTAGAATTTCAACTACTTCAAAACCTGAATACTGATCTTACACATCAAAGTAGGAAGCCCTTGGAGAAAGGTGAGCAGGGAAGTAAACAGAATAAAAATAATCTTTAGTGAGCAGCAATTAAAGCAGGATTACCACAAGGAAACACCATCATTCCTTTAGAAATTGCTCATCTTTTATCACTCTTACCTTAAAAGATACTATTAAGAACATCAAAAATAATTTCTATCTATAGGTAACCCTAATAGACAATTTATAACTTTAACCAGAAAAACAGCATTTCTTTTCTGATATATCATGTATATCTATTATTACAATGCCCTTCTTTCCCTTTGAAGCTACACTTATATTTTGAAATTCTAAATGCCAATTTATCAAGAGAGAACATGAAATATCAATATCAGCATAAAAGCAACCTTACTCAGGGTTTATCTCCCTTGGTATTATTTCTAAATTCTTCAGTTTTATTTCTTTGTGCATCACTTCCCAATTCTGCTCCAAGACATTTAAACCTCTGCCTTCTAGTCCCACTCCTACTTATCCAACCATATTTCCTGAAATTCCTCAAGTACAAACTATTTCTCTCCAGTCCATCCAGCCTCTTCACTCCCCTGCATGGATCATATTACCAGCTCTCTGCATGCACAGGCAGCATGGAATACCTCATTCTCTTCATTCCAACCCCAAATTCTACCTTCTCATAGCCCATTTCAATAAACTACTCCTCCTTGAAATCTCTCCCAACTACTTCAGCTCCTCCAAATCTCTGCTTTCTCTGAATCCCGACAGCATTTATTGAACAGTTTCAACATATCCTTAATTCTATAATTTTCTCTCTCATTTTATGATTTATTTTTTCCACTCTATGATAAACACCATGGTGGCAAGATTTATTGCTTTACTTCTCTGTCTGTACTGGATTGTTGGCTATGGCAGATGAACAGGCAAAGATTTGCAGAATATATGCTGCCGTCCACAGAAAAGGAAGATGCATATTCAAGTGTCCAAAGGGTAACTGTGATGCTTCAGATTTAGTTTTATTTCAAATATGACTTTCAGGTTTTAAGTGAATAAAGTCTCCTCATCTCACATTTGATTTCCAGTAAACATGAACACTCACTTTTACAATTAGAAATGCCAATAATATTTCAAATATGTAAATGGTGCAATATGTACTTTCATAAGATCCCTTAGAGTAATTCTAAAATGGAAAACTGGAACAGGAAATTGGTATAGCTAACATGATAGAGACATACAGAAATGAATGGGAAAGCATGACCTCAGATTGCTTTTTGTAAAAGACTTAATTTCAAGAAATTACACCAATTACTGGAAGCACAATAGAGACATTTGTCTCTGACCCGGGGGATCAAACTTGTTCTTAGAGGTAATATAGAGAGGTACAGGAATATGATGGTTGCAATGAAAACATACTATCCTTGTTCCTTCAATTTCTTTATGGCTTTGAGTATTTACTTTCGAATATTGAGAGCAAAATTCAAGTTGATTAAAAAAATGAACTGCTCTGATTTGTATTACATTTACATTCGCTTCAAACATCTGAAAGTGGTGAACTGTAGGAACTTACTACAATCAAGTTTAAGAAAGGAAAAAGATACGACTCTCGCCATCCAGATTCTTAACACTACAATAGCCTTTTCAATATTCTGAGCTCTGCACTGCAGTATTTGGGCAGGTTTTAGAAAATAATTAGGCTTCTTGCTATTGCCATTATGCAGCAAGTTGAAGTTCAATGATTTTATGGGTGCCATAAATACAGGCTTTTATGTGACTTTCACAAAATAGCATCAATCTTCAAATGTAAAAGTCACCTGTGGATTACTAATTAAAGAAGTGAGATAGTACAGCCATATTCTAGAAGATTAGCCATGTAGCAATGGCATCCGTTTTTAAAGCAAGCTCTGTAGCAGGTAGGAAATGTTAATCAAAAGATATTCTGCAAATAAAGTGCAATTACACTAACTTCCATTTCATTTCATAGCATGTTCTCTGCCCAAAGAAAACTTCCCCAATTACCTTGCTCATGCAGTGCTCTCCCATAGACAATATTCATACCACTGATTTTTTTTATAGTCAGAGAGAAACTACATGCCGTCTATTTATTAGCCAACTGGCCCATTTGCATGAACATTAAAGAAGTGTCATTATTCCCATGGGTAAAATTGACCAGATAAGAAAAATCACACTATCTTTGCCCATGCAAAATTTCTGCCTGATAGACATTCATGAATTCAGCCAAGCTTTACTAAATATCTGGACTAGAAAGAAAGAATCCTGCTAAGAGAAATGATATAGGGTCTGCCCTTGAGACACAAGTGGTTTATACATCTCACACATTCAATAAGTATTTATAGCACGAATAAATGAATGGACCGTTTGGACTTGGGATAAGCAGCTATATCAGTGACACTATAATTGGTTGTTAAGGGAAAAGAGGGCAGAGCAGGTAAACATGGGGGAAATTTAAAGATCTCAACTCCATCATGAACAATAAAGAAAACCCCATTGAATAGTCTGTCCTCTAACTGGGTCCCCAGAGGTACTATAATTAGAAAAGAGGGAATATAGCTGAACATAAGGTTTTCTCAAATATTATAAAGCCAAATAAGGAGTACCTGTAATAACTATAAGATTACTTTTCTACAAATAAAAGTAGAACAGGGGCAAAAGTGTATCATAGTATAATATTTTTAACAATTTGACTGCTCTGCTGACCCACCATACCCAGATGGCAGTCTGGTGGTTGGAGATGTTGCAGAGATTTGTTTCCAGGACCATATCTTCCAGGGAAAGGTATCCATTGGGGGATGGGGGAAAGGTATTGCTCAAAATAGAGAAAGATATATGCCTTCAAAACAATTATCAAGAGGGTGGGCCATGGTGGCTCAGCAGGCAGAGTGCTCGCCTGCCATGCCAGAGGACCCAGGTTCGATTCCCAGTGCCTGCCCATGTAAAAAAAAAAAAAATTATCAAGGATACATAAAAATATTCACAGAGGTTATGTTCTCCACGTAACCTGAATCTTTTCATAAAACCAAGCTCAATGTCTCTAAGACATGGTTTGTCATTTTTTAATTCAAACAGGCTTGGATTTAAAGAATCCTGTTCTCTTATCTAACCCAAACCAAATCTCTAAACATTGCAAGAATCAACCCTGTCTCATTTGTCTTGTCAACCTTCTACACCCCAATTTTTGTAGCTCAAAATGGGATGAAAACAAACCCAGAATATTGTCTTTAAGTAAATGACCTATCAAAGTAAAACGTGGCTCTATCCAAAGGTGGAGATTACTCACACGTGCACTTACCTCACCATCAGAGACTTCTCTATCATTAATAATAAATCTGAAGCTGGCATCTGGTGATAAGTGCTCAGCCTGGAGCCAGAAACGAACCTGGCCCTTATCAAAGATCTCATAAGCTAATTCTGATTTCAGAGGAATTGCTACAGGAAGAAAAGAAATCACAGGTCAATAATGCATGAATCCTTTGGAGAAAGAAGCTGCATATTTTAGGAAAATATCAATCCCAGTTATTAAACTTTTTGAAAATGTGAAACCCTCACACTGAGTAAAAAATAAAACCCTAGTTAGCCTCTTGTTACATTTAACAACCTCACACTGAGTTCTGCATGTGTTCATGCATAATCTAGCTTTCTTTGTACATTCAATGACTGAACATGTACATATTCTTTCTGTGTTTAATCTAATTCAGTGATTGAAGGTTTCATTTGATAGGCAGCTCTCTTGGATTAGGGACATCTCTGCTAGACCCACAATTCAAAACACTCTCTATGCAATGAAAAGTTGCACAAGTTACACTGTAAACTCAAATTTGTTTTAAATGATAAGGTTGCCAGCCTGTAAACTGGGAGCATACAATGAGCACTTCCTTTTCCCAAAGCTGGTCTTCATGAACATGATCCTACCCAATTTGCAACTACATATTCAGGATTATCGGTTTACTTACTGGGATTTTTTATTTCGTTGCTCAGTGCCATCAAGCGGTCAAACTCTAAAATGAAGAAAAATAGTTTATTTTTGCCTACACTCAGAAATGTGTAAACAACAGCAGAGTCTAAACAACATCAGAGACTTCACATCCCAAAAATTGAATTTGGCGAAAACAATTGTAAACTGTTAAAGAAAAGGATATATAGAATAACTTTAAACTTTGAATATTCTCTTCAATCAATTGGTACCTGCATCCTATTAAGATCCTTACTATTTAAATAGCCTATTTGCTAATGGAACAGTTTAGGAAAAGTTAGGGCAGTGGTCTTGGGGCATGTGTGGGGACAGGTACATTCCTAGAATGTAGGAAGGCTTTTCAGGGGAGAGATTTAAGGCGATCCATTGTGGTCCTCAGTTTCCATACAAACTCTGCTAAAACGATCTAGCTGAGCCCGTGCTGGGGTCTGCTGATTTTCCTTTTCCTTTTAAAACAGTCTCTTCCAATTTTACTGAAGAAAATGTACATCCCTCTCACCCATGCATGACCTCACTATGTTGCACTGCTGCTAATGTAAAAGTCAGACTGCACTGCTCCTCATGAGAGTCTCGTGAGAGCATGTTATGAAAAATCGAAGGCTCTAAACCATTTCTTCATTTATTTCCTTCTTTCCTTTTCTCTCCTTCCCTCTCCCTCCTTTTCTTTCTTTTTTTTTTCCCCTCTTTTTCTAGTCTTCTTTCCTTCCTTCCTTTTTAAAATTAGATGACTATCAGAAATGAGGTGGTGGTCATGGGGATGAACCTGTCTATTTGAGCTGAAAAATTAAGTCAGACATTTCCTGACAGATTAAACCCAACCTGGGTGATTGGTCTGACAGCCTGGACTGACATTCCAACCTGGACTGACATTCCAACTAGGTCTTATGGTGGACATTTCCATATGTCAGGACATTTCCATATGTCAAATGAGCCAAATCTACAGTTCCCAAGTTTGTCTTAAAGTATTTTTAGAGTCTACATACAATATAAAATATGCTGGAAAATTTACCTTTTACAACTATTTAGAATTAAGATGCAAAGATTGTATGGCAACTTAAAAATGGTGCAGAGAACATAGCTTTTCAAATTTCTTTAAGGATGTTGCACGAATAAAAAGGTGTTTGAAGACCACTAAGTTAAGGTCAGAAAAGCAGCTTTAAAGGGATGCTGGTGGATTCCAGCTGCCTTCCTGTCTCTGTCTGAGAGCAGAAAACCGAAGACTCTAGAGCACAGAGACTGAGGGAACCCTTCCCTTGTTCTCTTGCTGCCTCTTATTAAATTTGCATGAGCTCATCCAGATTTAACTAGCATCTGAGCCAGACCTGCAAACTTGTGAAGCCATCAGAGCTGTACAAGGCTGTCTCTGACAGCTGTCTCTAGCTTCCTTTCATGATGGATTCATGCTTCTCCCCCAACCCCAGCCATCCTGTGTTAGGTTTCCTTGGGATCACACCCAATGCATGAGGTCAGCCAAGATGCCAGTTGATAACTGGAGGATTGACTTATAAAACTTAAGAGGGTTGTGCATTTTAACAGAGGACTCTCAAAGAATGGAAAGCCTTAAAAACCCAAAGAAATCTAGCAATTTGAGGATTCTGCCCAAGTCCTACACAGTTCACTCCACATCACTGACTTTTCATTTTAAAAACTTGTAAGGCTGACTTTGGCCTAGAGGTACAATAGATAAGGGGTGGACACAAATAAATATAATCCCAGGTGGTAAAAAGTATCAGCTTCATAGGCCATTCTCATTTGCTTGTGAACACAAATCTGTGACCCTCCCTAAGAAAAACTATTGCTTTTTCCTGGGTCATACTAAACAAACTTTTCACATTTCTCTCTGCTGGCTTCTATTTGTGAAAGATCAAGAGATTTTTGACTATGGTAGTTGAAAATTAATTCACACACACAAAAATACCTTTTATTTTATCATCCAGAGTATTCAGTGTTGGAAGGGAAGTGACTATTCACCTGTATGTTTATTATTAATTTTATTGACTGATTTGCTCTCATACTACTCCCTGTTTGTCAAACAATTGAAATGTTACTAAAATCAAGAGTAGGTTTAGGAATATATAAGCGAATATGTCCTGGACCAGTGATTAATTGTTGAATGAATTACATATAAACTCTAGAGCTTGCTTGATTTCCAAGGTGATTTATAGGCTTGATTATACCCCCCCAACCTCAGCTTCCCACAAAAATGCCTTTTTAATTATAACAGGGTCAACTTTAAGAGCATTATAAAACCAAAGAGGTGGGCATATTAACATGTTACCTTTTTCATCCAAAGCAAAGCTGGAGGACACTCCATCCGTATCACTTACAGACACAGAGTAAGTCCCTAAATCCATTTTATCTGGATTCTTAAAATACAGTTTTGAACTAAAAAGAAAGAAGAGATAGTGACAGTTAATTACGTGTTTGCAAGAGTTCCTAAAAGTTTACGATCACCAACGTAAATGTATGACTTACTGATCTCCTGCAGTTTCGATATTAAATTTCCCAGTATCTGTAATTTCCTCATAGGATTTACACCAAGTGAACTGAGATGCATCTGTCACTTCTGGACAGTCAAAACTTAGGTAGATATTGCCTTCCTCATCGACACCGGCGCTGATTTCCTTGGTGCCTGCGTAGCAAAGATACGATTTGAATATCTTAGGAACATAGTGTTCTTTGAATTCTTTTTTTTTTTTTTTTTTTTGGAGGGGGATGGCACAGGTGGAAGGTTTATTTTATATCAAATCATCAGTTTCCAGCACCACTCTCAAAACATTTTGGGTCTCCCTTCCCAGGCCATAACTATCCCCCTTCTCTCTAAGATCTAAACCCTCTCACCCATCTATAAGAATGGGTCTGATGCAGCCATGTTTTCTCTACTTGATTTCATCCACACAAGCTTGCACCTTCTTCACGCATTTGTTTTTGTTGGTTTGTGCTTTGGGAGGGGCTTCTTGTTTGTGAGTTTTTGACCAAGTTGGGGGGTGGTCCAATATAGACCAGTTAAATTCTATTTCTTAGAAATAAGGAAATGAATGAGACCATCTCAGCCTCTGCCCATGAATGCAACAGTGGCCACAGAAATAGGGTGTTAAAGAATATGGAAAAGCATAGAGAACCAGGTGGTAGAATAAGCAAATACCTGAGCAGAATGAGAAATACGAGATCACTGGAGAAGCAGAAAGTGTGGTTTTAGAGTCTCTGGGTCCATCACCTTCTGAGACACAGGCACACACTTTCCCATGTGCCCTGTGGGTTTATCCTTAGCCTTTATAAATAGTTGCCCTTTGAAGGTAGCCTCAGGTGGGTTTCTATTACTTGCAACCAAGAAACTTATCAATGGCTTTGTAATTTTCTGATGAAAGCTCAGTAGTAATAATAATAATAAAGCACTTTCATTCCTGTACATTATTTTTTACTGCCCCAAAGAAAAATTTCTGCCAAGCATGCATGATGTTCTACTGTGCTCTATTCCTAGTGCAGGGACATTATAGCCTATCTTGAAGTATATAATTTATTTCATTTGCAAATCCAAATCCTTTTTAAAATATGACAAGATTTTCATTTATCCAGCCTTCCATCCATGCATATCAACATACATTCATACCCTTCTTCCAAATTATTGCTGTTCAAAACAGTTTGCTCTTTTTAATAGCTAAGAGGAAAAATCTTACCTGCTTTGGCCTCTATAAGTACTGGTTCAGAGGTATCCGAGGGCTTTCCCACCCCGCTGGCATTTACTGCCCGGACTCTGAAGACATAGGTTTTACCTTGGTGTAGGTCATTGATCTTAAAATGGGAGAGAAAAGGATATGTGCTTATATTTCGATAAGCCCATGTTGTTCGTTTTCACATTTTATGATGAATATAACATTTTTCAATCATAACTTATTTTTTCAGTTGGCAAGATACAGAAACTAACAGAAAACCAGAGGAAAAGCACGCATAATCTCATTTTCCAGAAATAAACAAATTTGCTAAGATGTTGATATATTTGCTCATTCTTTTGTTCTGTGCATATTTTAAAGCAGAATTGAAATCATATTGAATAATTTGTAATCTGGTGCTCATATTTAATATATATTCTATATGACTAAATATTATTTTAACAATGATTTTTTAATTGTATAAAATATTCCAGTATTTGGCCATGTAACAATTAAATCAATCTCTTCTTATACATACATAGATTTTGTATATTGACGTATACATAACCTGCATTTGTAATTAATTTATTTAGATAGATTCTTAGAAGCTGATTGGCTCAATTGGGTCTTGTGACCTGTTGTCAAATTGCTTTCCCAAAGGTTGCTGCTCATTTATACCTCTGTCAATGTGTATCCATGTACCTAACACAAATATATAAATATTAATCTAATCCTTTCTTTAAATAAGGATGTGTGTTGCACCTCTATCTAAATAGCATGACAAAATCTAAGACAAAAGCAACAGACTAAATCAACTAGGCAAATTAGCAGAGTATATGGGCCACTAGGTCTAAAAACACTTGTCACAAGTTATCCAAGGGCTAGTAAATTGTATGTGCTTAAAACAGAAATACTGGGAGAGAGAGAGAATAAAACAATTTCCAAATTATAACTTTGCCTCATGTGTTATAACAGCATGAATGTCTCTGTGTATGTATGTATGTAGACTTATATAGAGATATGTGTGTAGAGCAAATAGATAACTGTTGCTTAATCATATGAACTTAAGAAAGTTAAAAAATTAAATTTGTGGCATGAAGTGAAAGGACATAATATAACATTAATGATCCTTGAGGAAAGCACCTAAATACAGCCCATAAACATAAAAGTCTTAAAGCGCTACTGTTAACAGTTGTTACACTGCAATATGGCAAGAAAAATAGACATATCTAGACAGTTCCCAACAAGCCAAAATGGCAACTTTGTGAGAATAAGAAAATGAAGCGACTTCCTCAAGACACTGTAGTGCCATCTGCTGGAAAATCGTTGTAATTGCTATACAAGTCTACACTGAGGTGAAAAGCACCCCCTCGCATTGCTTCTTCATCTGTAAGTGGCATCAGCACTGCTCCCGCAGTAATAACCCAGTAGAGAATATTTGTTGGAGCAGGTTCACCTTAAGTCTTTGAGCTTGTTTGCTCCTGGGACCAAAAACACTTTCAACAAAAGAAAATGAACAAATGAACACGATCACCTTTAAATAACGATTCGCAGTTGTCGCTTCGTTTACTGTGAGCCATTCTCCTGAATCCTCTTCCTTGTAATCCACAAAATATCCAGAAATGGGGCTGCTGCCAGAATATACGGGAGCTTTCCACAGCATGACCAGTGAGGTGTCCCTGACTTCACAGAACGTCAAATCATAGGCAGGACCTGAAAATTCACATTTAATCTGTGTACATGTGCAGCCATAACAAACACGGCAAACCGCAAGCCTGCCGCTCTAAGCCCCTGTCATCTTACTATTTCCTGACTAGAACGCCTCGCATCACAGACATCATTATTGATTCCTCATTAAATGTACACACCTCCCTCTCTCTGAGGGTGATGGTCACAGGAAGGGATGTTTGGCATGATGCTGGGGAGTTGGGGAGGAGAGCTCCAGCCTAACGTTCCTGCAGCTTTCTCTGTTAGGCAGCCGGGTAATTGTGGTTATACTTGGAATAATTCATGAGTTCGTATCGTTCACTGGAGACAGCACATATGTATCACAGAGAGAAAACTGGGCGAAGAACAGGAAAAGGCCCTCATGCCTCCCACCCACTGGATGGAAAACCTGTCAATCACAGCACAAATCATTCAGAGCACCTGACCACCTGGTCTGGCCAAGCAACCGGGTTCATTATCACATTAGCCTGCTTTTTGCAAACATCCAAAGCAATTCCAAAGGTGTGTGTGGTGCTGATCCCCCAGGTATAGATAAGCTTTGTGCAGTAAAGTGAAAAGGTGCAGTAGCCTAGCTCCATCTTAATTAAATCAGGCTCCCTCCTTTGAGTGTTGCTAAGGCATTTTTTATTAAGTCCTCAAAGAGGTTCTGGAAACTTTTAACAGCTTTTCCTTTCACTGGCTTATCTAGGGGACAAAATTAATTTTATTAAAGGAAGTTGCAAAAACTATGAAAACAATGTAATGTGGCCACAAAATTGAAAAACAGAATTTTGAGCTTTTTTCAGCTTCAATATTTAACTAATTGTTTTTTCTTCAAAATGTGAGAGTATCTCCAACTCATCGGGTTCCTGACTGACTGGATGCAAAGAAACTGACACCCAGTACTTGAGGATTTGTGAAAACAGTTAAAAATGTAGAATCCGAAATAAACACAGATTTTCAACAATTACTATGTTAGAACTGGAGGCCTCAAGATTCCTAAATGACCTGAGAGGAGAAACCACTTTGGCTAATAAATGGGATCCTGATATGATGCTGTCCCTACTTTGAGGCTAGCCACAGGTATTACCTTCTACCTCTGTCTTCCCTGTCTCTACTCCCTTGGGAGATGTTAGCCTGGATCAATTCCTTGTTATTTATCAGGTGTAGGGTTTCGGAAACTGTGTCTTGTTCCACAAACCTGGGTTAGATTTCCCTTCCAAATGCTTCCCTCTTATCCCACACTTCTAAGCTTATTACTCTGTTCTTATCATCTGTCCCCTTGTCTTATATCACACAGAGTACTCTCTGAGGGCAGAAAATATGTCCATCTTAATCACTATATTACTCCAATGCTTGCACAATGGTCACCACTCCATATGGCAAATGAAAGAACGACTGCTAGCTGTAAGAGGCTAGTCATAGCAGAGCTAGAGAAATAAGTCTAACACCATGGAAGAGTCCCTTCTTTGATTAGCCCCCACGTGTTAGAAAGGAATTCCACTTGGTGATGTGTTCACGAAGGACGCCTCTTACCAGGCTCTGGCATGGTCCAGGCTTCACACTTGAAGAGTTCGCTGGGGTCTGACGGCTGCCCGATCCCAGCGAGGTTGGTTGCAGCAATTTTGAATTCATATAATGCACCTTCTGTCAAGCCCTCCACCTATTCAGATTTTTAAAAATTAATACATGAATAAAGATTGATAACAATCCATTGGGGAAAGGAGTGTTTATAATTGATTTAGCAAATGAAATATGAATGTCAGGAACCTTGTCAGTAAATTAGACTAAATAATTTAAGTAGGGTTATTGATATGCCCATTATGTTGCAGGAAATTCTTTAAATCTTGCAAATTTTACTTCATTCCTTCCATATAATATGCCTATGAGAATGACATGATCTCTTTTTGGCAGATAAGGAAACTGAGGTTCAGAGAGATGAAATGATTGTCCCAAACCCACAAAGAGCAAATAGAAGAGCAGATATGAACTGAGTCTGGTTCTCAAGCCCACATTATTGCTCTGGGCTGACCAACTAAGACATGGAACAAAATGGAAAGAAACCCTTGGGCTGGAGACAGATTAACCTGCTTTCCAGTCCTGTGAGCTAGATGTGTGACAGTGGGGAACTCTGTCGACTCCTCTCACCAACACACTCACCTAATCTCTAAAATAAGGGTATGTCTTAGGTGGTAGGGATTACTTAGATTGCTAAATTTCTATGGTTAACAGCCACATTAGAGAAGCCTGGTTGTAATACAAAAAAAATGAAGCAAAGGTGGTCTCTTGGCCAAAACCACTCATCTTCATTTACTACAGAGTCAGTGGGAATAAAAGTCATTTTTAGATAAATATTGTCTCTGAAAAAAATTGTGAGGCTCTAAAGCCAATTTTTTTAGGTTAAACTGCTTTATCTTCTGTTTTAGTTTGCCAATGCTGCAGAATGCAATACACCAGAGATGGACTGGCTTTTCTAAAGGGGATTTATTTAGCTACAAAATTACCGATTCTGGAAGGCACACAGCAACATCTGCTGGCCTTGTCTCCCAGTTTCTGGGTTCAAACAACTTTCCCCAGCGAATCCTTTCTGCATCTCCAAACATCTGGATCTTGGCTGGCTCTGAGTGCTCGGCTGAGGCATGCTGAGGCCTGCTGGGCTGCTGCTGAGTTCTGTTGGGCTGTACTGGGCTGTTTCTCTTCTGACCTCTCTCTTTTAAGCCTCCATCTAACTAAAGTGAATGTCACTCATTGCAGAAGGCACTCCCCTTAGCCCACTGCAGATGTAATCAGCCACAGGTGAATTTCACATGCAGATGATTTAAGTCCACAGCACCAGAACAGGGCACCACCACTTGGCCAAGCTAACACCTGAACCTAACTCCTATATCTTCTGAAAGACAGACTTCATTATTCCAATTGGAATAACTAGTATTTAGTAAATAATTCCTGATTTTTTCTCAGGAAAATATGACTCGATAAAGAACATTTAGGCATAGTAAATGTTGAATGTGGGCAAAGTATCAAGACTGTCACACCAAAATTTAATTTTGAGGCAATACTGTTATAATATGATATAGCAGAATTTTCTATAAGACAGAGACAAGATCTTCTAAGACATTGTTCCTCCAAAATAATCAAAATCTCATTTTACAAGTTAAACAATCCATATGAAATAGATTTGTCACTCCATTGTGGTAATGATAATGAGCCACCATTTGTCAGTAACTTGTCACATGCCAGGCACTATAGTAAACACTTCTTTTGATTTGTTTCTATCCTAAAACAGAAAATCCCTGTGAGGTAAATGTTATTGATCACATTGTTCAAACAAGGAATCAAAGGCTCAAAGAGATTAAATACAAAGCCCAATAGCTGCTGAGGGTTTGAGTATGGCTTTGATTCCCAATCTTTATTACTCCAAGTCAATGTTCTTTCTAATCTTTCCACGTGGACACAATGTGTACTTGAGCAAGTGACTTACTCAGAGGCTTGAAATACAATCGTTTCTTAGGAAAATGGTGAACAGGCAAAGAGTCAGTCTCATTCTCTTAATAAGCACTTGCTAAGTACCTATTCTATCCACCAGGCATTACACCATATACTAGGGATGAAAAAACACATAAGACTCAATATCTGTCTTCAAGAAGCTTGTAGCTGAACAAAACAAGACACTGCAGTGGAGCCCAAGAGACCTGGATGCTGATTGCATCAGTGTCATTTACTAATTTTTAAACCCGTTCTAGTTACTTAATTTAACTTCTTCATCTCTTCTCAGAAAAAAAAAAAGTGAATGAATGAGTTGCCCAAGATATAAAATTACATGGGAAAAACAGACAAATAAATAGATTGGACAGATAGATAGATATGCATTTATAAACAAAAACCAACCGTGAATATTGTCTCCTTAACAGGTGAAGAATTGACCTCATGCCAATTTTTATGACGTGCTTCACGCTTGTCTATATAATAACCAAGAATTGCTGCACCACCACTGAATTTAGGCACCTTCCAACCAAGAGTCATAGAATGGCCATCACAGTTCAGAAGAGTAATTCCATACGGATGGGATGGAGCAGCTACAAATTAAAACAAGCATGAAAGTTACTGAAAATCTTAGCACAATATTCTTTATCCTACTATACAGCAAGCTCCAGCATTTCAGAAAGCCAATGAGTCAACTGAGAGATTACCCTGAATACTTGTGCCTTCCATCTCTTTCTTGGCCTACCTTTTAACCATCTCTTAATTCTTTCTTTAAAGAGACTAAGTAAAACATATATGTTTATTTCAATTTCTAAATACAACCTTCCAATATTTCAATCATTTGAGGCAATGGATTATTTAAATCTGGTCTGAAACAAAAGATCCCCGCTCTCCCCCGCCCCCCTGCCACCAACTCTTAAAGAAAACTTTGAGAAGGGAGCATTCTCACTTGCAACCATGAAAAGTAACAACTACCTATTCCACTACCAATGATAATAAATGTTATCTGGGCTACTAAGTTTCCATTTTTCTCCATATTTATAGAAACTTCAAATTAATTTATCATGGGCGGCTGCTGTGGCTCCGACCTGCCGTGCTGCAGGCAGAGCTCCGACCTGCCGTGCTGGAGGTCTGGAGTTCGATCCCTGGTGCCTCCTGCCCATATGCAAATTAAAAAAAAAAAAGGAAAAATTAATTTAAATGTGTATGAATTCATTTTTCCCCCTTTTTTAAGCACCATATTGGAAAGGCAATCTTTTCCAAGCAGTTTGAAAAAGACTGTGTCTCTTCTTTTCCCTCTGAGTAACCTAGATATGCCCTTCCTCTGTTACCTGAGATATGGGAACTGGAAATGAGCTTTTTTTATTATACTATACAAAGTGAAATGATTGGCATTTATTTAGTAGGAATGACTTAAAGAGGTAAATGGGAATGTTGAAAGTTCATTCCGAGAAAAAAATTGAGGGGAAATTAGAATATTGACCATAAAATATTATATAAAAAATAATAAAAATTTTTTGCTATTGTGGCCACCCAGGTATTAACAGATTTCACATTCCTTGACGATTCTGGTAACAATATTGTAAAAAGAGAAATCTTAATTTCTTAAAATGTTTGTAAATTTAATTAGAGACAAAAGGTAAAGAACAAAACATTCCTCTCAGAACTGAAAACATATTACTGTAGTTCAAAAGGTGTAATGTGTGACAGTGTTTCAAAATGTTTCTAAATATGTTTCAGCAGTACAGTGTGTTTACTACCAAATACCAAGAGCAACAATTATCAAACACAGAGACTTACAGATCAACTTTTTCTACAGACCACCATTGAGATTTAGGACCTGATTTGTTCATGTTGATCAAAATAATAATAATTTTTAAAGATCTCTATTTATGAACAAAGCCACAAAGTTATACAAACCATTGAAATTCCCTGAAAGAATGTATTGAAACTTCTTGAACTAAGGATACCTAAAAGGTCTGCTAATGTTATTCTATTTTTTTGCATCTATTTGAAAAGAGAATTTCATACCTGATGGCATATATTTAACAGGGGGTGCAGGCATTCAGAAACAAGCGATTTCTAATAATACTTTCTATTTTTAATTTGCATTTTATTAGCATATTATCATTTCTCCCTCTCACACTGGCATTTCCAAGACAAGTACCCAATTTGACGAGAAGTTTCCAAAGAATTGAATGTTCTCTGCTCAACAATTTACATCCACTTTTTTTCTCTGGTAATATCCCAAATGGCATCATAAATGTTTATTCATGCGGAAATTAAAATGTACTGGAGAACTGAAAATTGGCGCTGAACAGGCCATGAATTACTTACTGAGGGCAGCCTGGACTTTTATGATGTCAGACTCTTGTGAATTTTCGCTCATCCCCACAGCATTAACGGCTTTAACTCGGAAGATGTACTGCTCCCCAGTCGTTAGGCCATGTACAACGAACCTAGGGAAAACATGAACGAGGGTCATGTTTCCAACAACTCAATTTTTCTTCCCCCACAGCAGAAGTATAAACCACTTTGAAGTCCTCATAAAAATTTTCACCTGATCTTAGACGAAGTTGACTTTTGCAGTGCCTTATGTATGCATACCCAAAATCCATTTTCATTTTCAATTTTGGCTCATTTAAATCAACATTCCAGGGTCAAAACGTAAATGCTAGCACCTAATTATACCAGGGGCTGAAGGAACTGGTTACTGGTTGCTTGACAGGGGCCGAAGATCACAGAAAGCACAGTCTTCACCAGTCCTATGTCACCTCGACAGAGTCACTTACTTAGTGACTCTCCCTTTATTTCTGCATTTTCTGGATCTTGTTGGGATCAAAGGTCTATTATAAAATAGTATTCAGCTCCTCACCCAAAAGAACTATAAAAACCTAATGAGAAGTGGTTATAATGTAGTGGCTGAAGGCTAAGACTTTGAAGTCAGACAGACTGGGCTTGAATGCTAGTTTTGCTAGTTAGAGTTTTAATGTCCTTAATCAAGTTTCTTAACCTTTGAAAGAAAATTTTTCCCATCAGTAAAACATGGAGAATAATACCTATCTCATAGCAGTGTCGTAAGCATTCAATGTAAAGTACTTAGCACAATTGTCTTGCACATGGTAAGCGCTCAGTAAATATAAGCAATTATGATTTACCCTATTCATTCAGCAAACATGTATTAACCATTTTCAATATCCCTGTGCTAGAATAATAATCTTTTAAACTTGATGGATCCTTCTGGCTATAGGTTGGAGAATACCATCTATTATTCTCATCGATTACGTCTTTTTTTTTCTAACCACAGCCTTTCCCAATTTAATAAAAAAAAAGAGTTAAGAGAAAAAACAGCTGAGCTACAATTGATAATCTAGCTACAAATGCTATTCTAACAGCTGCCTATATTTTCCTAAAAAGCATGTCAAGGAGAAAGCCTAATAAACTCAGACAAGCCCTGCACACTCAGTGTGAAAGAGGAATAAATCAATTCAAGTAGAGACGTTCCTTTTCTCTGCCAAAGAGGTAACATCTTTCCTCTCATGTCCTTCCAGGGACAGAAGATGGCCTCACTGTTTTTTCCTCAATCGGAGGGCTAGAGAAAAGGACTGTCACTTATTTGAACAAAGCAATCTTACAAGTTTGAAAACTCAATAAGGACAAATAAAACTATACTCACGCTATAGCTGCTGTTTTAATTCTTGTATTCAAAGATAAATCTTAAATGCTAATTATGTCCAGAACACCAAGATTCTGGAACTGTTCTCTCATAAAAAGAGAAATAATTTCACCCAAGTGTTTAACAACTAACTCATCCAATTTGTCAAATGTGAGTGGTCAAAGCTTTAACGTGATATTTTTCCCTATGGGTGAATTAGAAAATGAACTCAAGTACAATGAAACTTTGCAGACATTTTTCTACCATAGTTCATAATGAATACCGTGTAGTTCATATTTGATTGTAGTTCTTGCTAAAGAAGAGACGTACTGTGTTTCGAAACAGTGATTTCGAGGGCTTGGGGAAGGGAGAGGCAGTCACGCCGAAGCAGTTACCTGTTGTAATCAATGGGCTTGTGGTTGCATGGCTCCCAAAGGTTGGTTCCTGCCACGCAGCAGTCCACATAGTACCCCAGCAGGTCCTCTTCGTGCTTTGGCTTGTCCCACTGAACCACAACCGATGTCTTGGTATTTCTTGAAGCAAGTACCCTCCCAGGAGCAGAAGGAGCAACTTGCAGAGAAGACAAAATGATTTCTTAAGCTTAATAGGCAATATATTAAGAAAAAAAATGCATTTTTTTAGTATATCATAGCACACTAATTCACTAACTGAATAAACATTCTATCCAATTGTTGTGGACTGAATCAAGTCTACCACATGACATGTCCAAGTCCTAAGCCCCAGTCCTGTGGATGCAAACTCATTAGTAGATAGGATCTTCGAAGACGTGATAAGTTAAGGTGAGGCCAAAATGGTTCAGGGTGGGCCTTATACCAAAATGAGTGGAATCCTTGTAGGCAGAAAAAAACTGGACACAGGAGTAGTAAGAGACAGAAAGAGCCAGATTGGTGGCCATGTGATAGAGGTAGAGACTGAGTTAAGGACTGCCAGCACGAGAACATTTCAGACTTCAGAGGAAGGGTGGCCCTGCCAAGACCTAGATTTGGAATTTTCAGCCTCCGAAATTGCGAGGCGCTTTCGTGTTTAAGCCAACCAGTCAGCTGTATTTGTTATAGCAGCTCTGACAAACTAAGACATCAATTTGTATTCAGTTCACAGCCTCAGAGTTTTGGAATATACACCAGAGATCTTCAAGTCCATTATTCCACAGGGACTGCAAGACAGAGTAGTGGTTTTAAACGAAACCTGGATGATATAAAAAGAACTAAGGATACAAATGATGGACTAACCACCAGAGGGGTGGGAGTGGGGAGTGGGAATGGTTGCTAGATTCTTATCTCCTCTCCCTTTCCATTTTCCTGCTTGGTCCTGACTCATGAAAGAAAAAGAATTGCAATCATAAAATCTCCTGCACCTCCACCAGGATTAGTCAAAAAAAGATCTTTTCTTGACATCATGCTTTTAGCTAACTGGGCAATAGCTATTTGGGGAAAGTAAATGATCAGTTTTAAGAAAGTAAGACAGCTTTCTGTAGGATTCCTCAAAATTAGTAAAAGGATTCAAACTTGTCAGCGCTTCTCCCAGAAAGCTGGGGCCCACCACTGGGCTTCCCAGGGGCTATGGTGAGTTGTGGTCACAGATGCCACCAGGCCAGAGGATTCAGGTCCACAAGCCACCTCTCCCTCATGCCCCAGTGTTCCTTATGATTATGGTCATTTTCCTGTGTGTGATGAAGTGAGATGTGTGCTGTGGTGCCTAACTTCATGTGAGTTCTCAATGAGAAGAACTGTGGGTGAGGACGCCGAAAAGCCTGGACTGAATCAAACTGAAAGCCTATTATGACAGGAGGTAGTTTGAGATCAGATTCCTAATGATATGTTTAGTATTTTGTTTATCTGTATATCTGTCATAACAATACGGTGTAAAGGGAGAGGTGAAGCAGGCATCTTATTACTCAAAATTAGAATGCCCGATAACCAAACCAAAATTGCATCTCTAACGCAGGAGCTCAGAAGGATTGTCAGAAGCCCTCTTTTTGATTGCTACAATTCCTGAATAGATTTCAATCCAGAATTTCTATTGCATTTTAAATATAAAGAGGGTTGGGATTTTTTTTTTAAGTGACCATTGCCTAAAAATATTTTTAGCCCATTTGCCGACTTCATAAGATGATGGAATTTTGGGAAAAGCTTGAGTATCAACCAAAACTTGCCAAATCTCTCATAAAATGAAACTTCACAGCAACCTGAAGTTTAACTCACGCACAACAGCACCTGCATTGGCTTTCTCACCTTCATCCCATGTCATTTCATCTGGGGCCTGTCATGAATTTGGGTGACTCCCTTAACAACTTACCAATCATGTCCTGTGCCTGGATGGGAGAAGTTATTTCTGATGGGTCGCTCAGGCCGTGCTTATTGGCTGCCAGAACTCGAAACACATACGACTTCCCTTCAGCGAGATCGAACACGGCGTAGCGCGGGGACCTCACCGCCATCTGCGCGTTCACGCGCTGCCACGTCCCACTGCCCATAATGGACTGCAAAGAGAAACCGGAGCTACAATTTTACAAAATCTAGAGCTCCCTGGCAGTGTGCCAAAGGAAATATGGCATTTTAACGAATCAAGTGATATTTCAGGTATGTCCATATCAGCCTGCAGATAATGGGCAATCGAATATTTGTTTGTTTGTTTGTTTTAATTTTAAAGAGTGAAGCCAATTTGGGGCTCCAAGTAAAAAATGACCCGTTAGTAAAACAAAATGGCTTACTAATGCAAATTTTTACTCTAAAGCGAAGAAACCATAGAAAATTCCAGGCAATCAATGCTAGGCTGTAGTTTTAGCAAAATGGAGTGGACTGTAAATGAAGATCATTTAGGAGTATATTTGTAAAGCTCCATCATAACTAAACTATTCCAGTTTAAAATATCACCGTATTGCAGCTGTTTTGGTAGTGAAAAAGTGGCTGCACTCTAAGTATCTAGCAAGAGGGTAAGATATAAAAATATGACGCATTCTTATATTAAAATAACATATTGAGATTTAAATTATTATATAAAGATCTTTAAGCAGATTAAAGGAATTAAGCTATTTTGTTATATCTATTTTGTCAGATGTAATGGAGGATGCAAATCATATATATAATATAAAATCAAGTACAGTTTTTAAAATCTATAGAGAGAAAGACTACAAAAAATGCACTACATGTTAATAGTGGTTATTTGATATGATGGATTATTGGTGATTTTAACTTTATTCTATAGAATGTCTCTGTAATTTCCAAATTTTCTATACTATTTGTTTAATTTTTGTCACTGCTAATTATTTTTAAAACCTGGATTACATGTTTGTATTTAACTATTTTTTCCCCCTGTAGAGATAAAAATCCACTTTGAAAGTAATTCAGAGGTAGTAAAAGTTGCCTGTACATTGACCCTTTGTAAAAGCTGCTAAAAGGAATGGTAACAAAACATTTCAAATAACAACACGGCCTTCTAGAAACCAGATTCGTGTTTAAAGGAGAAGGCTTCTCTCCTTTTTTCTGGAAGTGAAATCAAGTGTTCAAGGTAGGAGGTTCCCACATCCATGTCGCTATAAGCTCCTTGTTCATAATCACAGCTGTGCTGTTAGCCTGGACCATGGAACCCTGGGGAGATGAAAGGCGGCATGGAGGAGCAGAAATGGGAAATGACATGAAAGCCTCAGCAATTAGCTGGGATCAGTCAGAGAAAAGAGTCTTCATATTAGAGAAGGGAAGACAGTGAAGGAGTAGAGGGGGGAAATATGCAAGGAGCTTAATACTGATCTCCCAGAAGCCAAAGAAGAACTTGAGAGTCAAAATGAAGTCATCAGCTATTTAAGCAGAGACTGGAGGAAATTGTGTAGCCCTGGATACCTTTGGTGGGGGAAATTGTCTATCGTATACATTTGGGTCATATGAATATGAACAAGACACTACTGTCTTAAGTATAAGCAAAAATCTAAGTAAAAATAAGCAGCCACTAGACTACTGAACTTATAAGCTTCAACAAAGAAATAGGCAATGTGCCATATGTGAATCTACTCAGAAAAACAGAGCATTCAGCTATCATTAAATCTGGAATTATCAAATACAGCTAATTTATAGGGAAATCTATGCTTACTCCTAACTATATGCTAAATTTATTTATAGACAAATCTATGCTTATTTCTAATTATACACTAAAATGTGACATAATGGACAGACTATAATCAGTTGTATTAATTGCTTAGGTGCAGTTCATATAATTTCACAAGATCCAGTGTAAAATGAAACTATAGATATAAGGGGGAAAAAAAATTACAACTAGTCCTGTGGTTCTTTTTAACCTTGATAGGATGTAAGCGCATCAAGAGATAATCTTATCTAGATGGAGATGTGCTGTCCACTCTAAGCTAACTGCAACAGAAGTAGATGAAGTTTGTCCCTACCCATCAGGTCTGTTTTTCTTTCCATCCCTGTGTGGCTAAGCTCCAACCACAGTCTGGGACCTCATGCTATTCCTTGCTCCCCAGGATCTCTCAGAGCATCACTTGCCTGAAGCTGTCCTGGCAGCTTCTTCTTGCTCATCAAAACGTATGTCTTCTGCATCCCATGAAGCTACCTATTCACTATTGACAGCAGGTACTTAAATAAATGAATTCCTGTTAACTTGCAAACTCTATGATTTAGTACTCTTTTTTATTTTTATTTTGTTTTATTTATTTTCGCTAACCTGACATTTCTGGCATCGGCTGCAGATAAGTAGGGAAATACCTCTGAACTGGGATGAGGGAGTACTTCTCACCCTCAGGTAGTCTGCATACAGGGCTGGACATTGGGATTTCTCATAAATATTGCAATTTACTACCTACAATTAAGATTAACACTTTCCAGTTACAGTCCTGTAGGCAATTAACTGTTGCATGTAACTAGTGTAGGCAAGAGGGTCATTATACATTTTGGAGTCTCATGTATTTGTTCATTTCCATTTCCACTTCTGCTGTGCTTCATTTAATTGTATTATAGTATATTATTGTATTATATATTTTATAAATTGTATCGTTTCATTTTATTTTAAATATTTATTATATATCGCATTACATATTACCTTATAAATTTGGTATCACAAAACCATAGTTACAGGGTTGGTAGGACTTTAAAAAGTTTTTTAAGCTATGGTGCACAATCCGATAGCAAGTAGAGACTCATGAATTCAAATTAGAGGGTCCCAACCAACATTTTTTCTTTTTATGAAATAGGATGAATTATATTAAAGGAGAGAATGCATAACATTGTAAGGATCTAGTTTTTGAAATTTCCTTTGGCTGTGTGTGTGTGTGCGCGCGCGCACAGGGCTGCAGCGTACCATGCACTTCTTTATATGTCACCAAGTCCAAAAACGTCTTCAAGCCAATGATCTAGTGATGCTATCCCTTCTCCAGCTGAAGTGTGGATTCCCTCTACAAGAGCGCCACCAAGTGGTCAAAGGGCTTATAGACTAACACTGCAAGCAGAGGCGGTCTTCCTCTCCCCAACTTCTCGGGTAAACCTCAGAGCTTAATAGCTTTGAATGTTTTCACAGGTAGAACACACTTAGATCTAGCAAGTTCAATTCCTTTATTGTAAAGTGGCATGTGAATGGCAACAAAGCCAAATCGGGGACACAATTATCCTAACGTCAATTCCCATTCTAGAACTCCTTTCACCAGTTCAGCAACCCCACCTGTAGTGCCATATTAATAATGATGAAGCATCTGTGATGATTGATTTGATAGCTTCTCCTCTTTGCATGAATTAAAGAAAACAATATTTGATCACACAGAGGTTTGATTTCTCAGGAAATGTGACTTCACAGTACCTTCTCAATGAAATACACTAATGGCTCCTTGCCACGGGGAGCAGGTGGATCCCAGCTGAGGACAACATATGTTTTGCTGATTTCTGAAGCATGTACGTTGGTGGGAGGTCCTGGAATCTGAACATCGCCTGGAGGAGTAATAAACTTAGTGAGTGCTAAACAGTAGATTAACACCATGTCAGCACATTTGCTTGAGCCCATCTTTGCAAGCACAGTCCTTTGGGTATATTGCAGGATATTAAAGAATTGCCATATCAGTGTTGCACTTGTTTCCTTTCTATTTTGGGAACATAAACTACAAGAACTATTTTTTCAGAATCAAAGTAAAATATACTGGTAAAGATCACCCAATTACTTTTGTTTCTAATATAAACCACGTCATTTAAAAAAAAAAAAAAAAAGTCCTCCAGTGTTTTGACTGAACATGGGGAAAGGATTCCCTCAGAAGAAATAAAGAATTGAACCAGAAATGGAGCTTTGGCTGTCCTGGGAACTTGTGCAGAGAAAGTATTAACAATCTGTGTTCTGCAATATGGAAACTGCAGATTGTAATTGTAATGTGTCTAATGAAGCTCTCTGGTTGTTTGCATCATACTCTATGCCCTCAAAGCATTTAAATTATATATCAACTTCTAAAGCACGCTGTTTTGTTCCTCCCTTGGTAGATCTGTAACACATTTTCAAGCATTTTATGCCTATATGCTTGAAATTCTGGCATAGTATAGATAAACTTTTGCAAATAACAGAATATTTGCATTCAGATGTCCCGGTAAAGTTATCTTCCGACATTCGCCTTTTGTTAAAAATAATGTTAGGTATCAAGGGGAAGTTAAGTTTGGATTTTTGAAAGCTTTTCATAAGAGGTGGCGTTTTTCCAGACCCACAATCCCTGCAATTGTAATATAAAAATAGTATGTACTTCAGATTAGATTAGCACATGATTAAAATGGTTTGTAACTTCCTCAGGACATCTTTGAGCACGTCTCAATATCCAATTGCTCCCTGGGGACTCTGCTGCATGAGAGGAATTGAACAGCCACATGGAAATGGCCCAAAACAGGATTGAGTTTCATTTCGTAAGAGCCCTGTTGCAGAGTACATCAAACTTTGAAGACAACGCGGGCACATAAACGCTGCCATGGCCTAATCTAGGATCATTTCTGGCAAGTGGGTTGAATTTCAAACAAGTAGTTAGAGTGTCTCCAGGAAAGTGCTAGGAGAATGACTGGGCAGAGCCCTCCACTAGTCTGTTTTCAGTCCATATACTGTGTCCACAATGAAAGAGATCCAGAGAGAAGCATGTGAAAGAGAGAAGATGGAGAAAGCTTATCTTAGGACACTATATCCTAAACTTCCAAAATGGAATCATAGTTTATCTCGGATGTATTAAACTACACAGGAAGCAAATCAAGAGAACAGAAGGAAGCAAGGCAAATAATAAAAAGCAGTGTGAAAGTGTGAATACTTAATCGCAAAATTTAGTCTTTCACACACTTTCAGATTTGAAAGGTCTTGCTGTTTTTAGACCTGGAACATAGCCTTTAGGCACAGGAAAAATGAAAGAAGAGATTTTATTTCAAGCCAAAGCAAGAAGAATCCAGGTTTTTCTGCAGGGAATCCCCAATCAGCATAAGATACTTGAGTTAGTAAGACCACAGCACACGCCTTGCAGATTTGTATGTGGCCCCAACCATGGACACAAGAGTTAGGGCAAAAGAGAATAGGTCTCAAAATGGCCTCAGTGCCCTGTTCTGATCAAGATGGCAGAGTGAGATGCATCAGGGCTCATCCCCCCACAGAAGCTAAGAAAAATCAGCAAGAACTGGAGGGTGAGCACCTAATAAACACAAAGGGCACTTAAAAGTGGTAGATCTTCTGACGCCCTGTCTGGACTCTCTATTACAATTTTTCAGTTCAGCACAGAGCCAGCCCATGCACCCACTGCAGATGCCTGGTTCCAATCCAGAGGGAGCAAAGTGCACCTTCTGAAAGCAAGCTTATCAGGCCCAATCTATCTTTCATGGCCTGAGGGACTCATCCCAGAACTTGCACCACATGTAAAAGGCAGCTCACAGAACCTCCTACAGAACACTGTAGGAGAGCAGTCAAGTTATGTTGCCTGGGGTAAGCAAAACTGGTTGAAAGACATATGGTGCTGTGTCTGGGACCATGAGGAAATTGTTATGTAGGAAAGAGGAGACATTTGGAATGATGTAAGCAGGGAACTTTCTAGGACCCCTAATGCATGTCTCAGACAAGACTCATGCACAGAAGGGATCAGATAAGCCCCTACACTTGACCTGGAGCTACTCTCTAAACTCTGGACAGCAGGTATTTTTCTAAGAGTTGAGGACATTGAAATGCTCCAGGTTCCACCCTTAGAAAGAGTTCAACTGCAATTTGTTGGGAAGACCTAAAGAAGGTTACTTGCACAGATCATCTACAAAGACTTGGATGAGTGATTTTTGTTTTCTTTTTTTGTTGTTGTTTTTGTTCTTGTTTTTGTTAGCTCCTGAGATTCAAGGAAAGCTCTGTCAAAGACTAGCTAGACACAAGCTTAAGAACAGACACCTGAGTCTAAATTCCAGTGTTAATACCTTAAGATATTGCAAAGACTTTTTAAAAATGGCCCAAAATATGCTTAGATAGCTGAAGGAAAACATGGACAAAGAGTTAAAGAACAATCAGAAAAATGAAAGATGAATACAAAGGTAATATAAATGAAGAAATGGAAATATCAAAAGGAACCAACCAGCACTGAAGACCACAGTAACAGAAATTTTTAAAGTTCCTTAGAAGAGTTTAACAGCAGATTGGAGCTGGTAGAAGAAAGAATCAGTAAACTTGAAGATAATAAAATTGAAATCATTCAGTCTGAGGAGCAAGAAGAAGAAAGAATGGGGAGAAGAAAACAGAACCTGAGGAACCTGTGAGACACCATCAAACTTACCAATATATGCACTGTGAGAGTCCCAGAATAAAAAAAAGAGAGAGAAAGGACCAAAAAGAATATTTATAAAGAAATAATGGCTGACAATTTCCCCAAATTTAATAAAAGACATGAATATATACAGATCCAAGACACTCAATGAACTTCAAGCAGAATAAACCCAAATAGACTCATGCAACAGCATAATATAATCAAACTGTACAATGTCAAAGATAAAGAACTCTGAAATGCTCAAGAGAAAAAGAGCATGTCACATATGGGGGTGGGGTGGGGTCTCTATAAGATGAAGTGCCAATTTCTCATCAGAAACCATGGAGGCACGAAGGCAGTGGGATGACATATTTAAAGTGCTGAAAGCAAAATATCACCAACCCACAATTCTACACCCAGCAAAGCTGTCATTCAAAAATGAGGGAGAGATTAAGACATTCACAAATAAACAGAAGCTGAGGGAATCTGTTACCATTTAGAATTGTCCTACAAGAGATGCTAAAGAGAGTTCTGCAGGTTGAAAAAAGGGATAATGGGCAATATATTGAAGCTACTTGAAGAAATGAATCTCCAGCGGGGGTAACAACATGGGCAAATATAAATGCCAGTGCTGTAATATTTTGGATTTATAACTTCACTTTTTTTTTTTACTTTCTCCAAAATCTAGAAGACAAATGCATAAAATGTAATGATACATCAATGGTGTCGGACTCATGATATATAAACATGTAATTTATGACAAGAACTTCATGAATGTGGGGGAACAGAAAACTATAAGAACATAGTTTGCATATACTATCGAAGTTAAGTTGGTATAAAAGCAATTGGGATTGCTATAGACTTAGAATGTTAAATTTGTATCCCATGGTAACTACAAAGTAAGTATCAGAAAATATGCAAACTAATAGAGACAGAAATCAGAATACATGTTGCTAGGGGCAGGGGCAAGGGGAATATGGAGTTAATGCCTAATAAGTGTAGGGATTCTGTTTGGGGAGATGGAATAATTTTAGCAATGAAAGGTGGTGAAGGTATCACAATGTTGTGAATGTGATCAATACCATTGAATGATAGGCTTAAGAGCGGTTGAGATGGGAAATTTTATGTTGTATATATGTTACCATGATTAAAAAAGACAGAGACACTAAAGAAATGATGACAAGTAAATGCAATACATAATTCTGGATGAGAACTGGCAGTGGAGGAGAACAGACTCAAAGGGACATTATTGGGACATATGAAAAATTGGGAACATAGACTGCAAACTTTCGAGCAAGGTTAAATTTCTTGAACTTATAGCACTTAAGGTGGGTACATAAGTAAATATCCTTGTTCTTAGGAAATGTACATGGCTATGTGGAATGTTCAAGAAGCATGATGTATACAACCTATAGCTAAGTGTTCAGAAATTGGGTGACTGGATGGAGAGAGCAAAAGAGAGGGAGAGAGAGATATAGTGAATGTGGAAAAATGTTTGAATTGGTGAATCTGGGTATCTGGGGGGATAGAAGTATGTTGGAGCTGTCTGTATGGGGTTTGTATTATTTTTGTAATTGTCCTGTAAGTTTTAAAGCATTTCACAATCAGAAAGCTTTTTTAATGGCCTCAATGAGTCAAAGAGAAGGCCAACAAAATGAAATTATATTCATTACTATTCATCTTTGACACAATTTTGCTGAGAGGAAAGTGCTTAAATTGGAAAATGGGAGCTAAACAAAATAAGTAAAAATGGCCAAAGACTTTATCCTTAGGTTACTTTTCACTGTGATACCATGTGCTACTAGTCAGGGATGCGGCCTTTAGTCTCTGCTTCTGTATCACAATGCTCCTCTGTAGCTCTGGGTTAATTACTCATATCAGTACTGGGTCAAACTGATGATACACACATGCATATACCTATATGTCAAGTATTGTTTTAAAATGCTTTCATATTCGTTATATGATTTTTACCACTTATGGAGGAAGATAGTATTGTTCTCCTCCAATATAGAAATGCAGAAATGAAGCTCAAGAAAACTGCAGTAATTTCCTCAGATCACACAGCTATTAGGTGGTGGGACCAGGGTTCAAGCTTAGGTCATTTGATTCCAAATCCTGTGTTTTGTTCTGTCAACCCAAGAAAATCACAACCTCCACAACCTCCTCAAGAGATATGTTACCTAAGTCAATGAAACATGAAATTTGTAGAACCCCCAAGATGGCAGAATTCATGAGGCTATGCAACTATAAATGAGTAGTAAAGAATTCAGAGCAAATGATTAATTAAACATGTAATCCACAAATGATCTTATCCAAGATGGTACTTTGAATACTTGGATACTTAATTAGTAGCACAAAAACAATTTCATTATATTTTGAAAAGTCTATTCTGGCCCTTTCAAAAATAGAGGTTTTTTTTTTTTCATTTCTTAATGGAAAAAACTCGAGAAAGAATAGAAAACTTGGATGATATTAGGAGGAAAGCATTGATAATAAATAAAATATTTAAAGGAAGACACTAAAGCAAGATTAAAGTCATTAGTAAAACTTAGCAAAAAAGATTAAAATAGCAGTGGAATCATTTTTAGGCAACAAAAGTAATAAAATTCGGTTTCATTAAAACAAATAGCATTTACCAATTCTTCTCTAGCTAAAACTATTTTAGCAGAGAAAAATGAGTTTAGATGAAAAGAAGAGATATGGGAAACAAAGGGAAGAATTTCCTAATAGCAAATTTTTGATACCAGAAATCCTTTGCTGAAAAGCATTATGGAATCTTTTGCTGTCTAAAGATTTTTTTTAATTAGAAAAGTTATTCTTTGTTTAGAATGAATGAGGTGAGCAGATGAACTGTCCAAATCCCTGGATCAATGTACTGAATTTGTATTTCAAAGCTCGTTTGTTTGAGGCTATGGAAATTTTCCATTAGCTGCATGGGAGAGCTCACATCAGAGAAATGTGGCTGATCTCCAGGCAGTATCAATGTCCCAAGTCAAATAATTCTCCATCTAAGTGTCCTACCCTCTGCCTTCCGTGATCAGCTACATAAACAGAACCTCAAAAAATGTTTCCCAGAGTATAAATACAAAGTATAAATACAAAACTGCCCATTCAAGCATGCATTAAACAAAACAAAGCCACAGGCCAAAGGAACCAGCAAATCTCCTTCTTACAAGAGGGGAAACATGAGAATAAACATGAAAAATAGTATCCATTACTTCATTCCATTTGTAAATAAGAATTGTTGGACCTGTTCTACCTAAACTGAAATTGGAATTTTACCAATTGGAAAACCAGATCTTTGAAGATATGTTAGTTATTCATTTGGTATTTAAAACATAGCTAGCTATTTATATCCCCATACATCTATATCTATATATACATAAACAGCTTGTCTCCCGTAAAAGGGCAGAGTTACTGCCTTTGAAAGGTTTATTCGATTATATTATTTTTTATCCCCAGTACTTGTCATCATGACCTTTGCATAATGCAAATTTTATCATAGATTTATGCCATTTATATAGCAACTTAGATCTTCTCATTTAGATCATTTTTTACCAGATTGAATTCCTGGTAGGACAACCCAGATCACAGCTCTCCTCACTGGTCCCATATGCCCAAGGGGAGTGAAAACGAGAACTTCCTTTTCCTCTGGCATTTCAAAAGGTCACATTTTATACAGACCGGTCTACTGCAAAAGCATCTCTTCCAAAATAATTTGGAGTCATTTTTATTCACTCGAATATCTATATTTTTATCATCAAAAAAATGTTGAGTTTATTATGTGCCAGTGGAGAACAGAATCATTTCAGAAGTCATCATAAGTCAACCTTCCCCCAATTATTACCTTCTGTTACTTAATTATTAAGCCTCTTTCCTGGTTTCTGAGTTCTTCTGGAAGTATAAGTTTAACTAAGGCTTACTCTTGAAGTGTTACTGTAGGATCAATCAAAATTCTTAAAAGATGCTTAATTGAGGATCATTGATATGCGTTCTTTTTGAGGTGCCAAAGTAAAATACTTATGGGAATAGCAGGTACAATTTCTGTGTACAATTTTTGGGCCTATTCACTACAAATTTGAAAATGAATCAGCAAACTTCTCCTGGAAGGACCTGCAGTCTCTTGGGGGAAACAACATTGAAAATGCTGCAGTTTTAAAGAGCTCAAAATTATCTCCTTAACCAGGGGCTCCAAATTTATTTTGAATCTTCTTGTTTAAGTTTTCAATGTGGTTTTCCTCGAAATTCAATTAATTCTTTGGACTTCTGATTAATATTAGTTTCTCCTTCTTAATCATTCATTTTGGCTATCACTAGAAGGAATATTAAGGAAAAATATCCACAAAATCCAATATATGTGAGGGAAATATAAACTTTCAAATCAGAAACATTATTCGATAAGAAAGAACTGCTCTATTTAAGTTAATGCCAGGAATAAAATTTTTGCTTAAAATAAAATAAAATGCTGTTCCTACCAGTAGAATCTGTGAGGACAGGACACCAATTGGCAACCAATAATAAAATCTTAGCTACAGTTTGGGTTCTTTCTCTATTTGTCACCAAAAAATGCAATGCTCCCTTATTTTTGCCTTCCTTAATTTTTTTAAACTTCTACAGACATTAAGTTTGCAGGCTTGACTTGCAATTATTATTTTTGCATGTAAAGCGTCTTCCCACCAGGTGGATTTTCTTTTCCCCACCTCTCATTTCTCTAATTATAATCCTAGGGTAAATCCCTAGGGTAAAAGAACTGAAATGAAATGGTAAAGAGCAACTTACCTTCAAGTTCATCCTGATAGGTTACAATTTCCTTATCTCCCTCCAAATGCACTGCTGCAGAGAGAAAAGTTGATACTAAATTTGACATCCAAATGGTTCCTAAAGAAAGCCCTACTTTCCCTAATTCAGGACAAGATCTGAATCACTTTTGCCTTACAATCACAATTTATAAACTCCTGTAAATTAATCAGAGTTGAATTTGGGGCCTGTTCCTAATAATATTAAGTACTTTTCACCTCTTTGTAGTGGATTCAGAAGACTATGCTGGTAACAGAAAATATAGTGGCTCATTTAAAACCATAATTAAGGGTCCAATCCCATTAAGGAATCTGTGTCATGTGAAATTAAAATTCAGAAACTGAGCGACTCAGTTTCAAGGTCTTCTGAGGCTCATTATGCGTTGAAATTATATCATCAGCGGACTATGAATGTGTTAAAGGTCTAATTCTGAACCAATTTAACTAGATTTCAATGAAGAGCATTATGAAGGTGAAACACATTGGTTTTAAAGTATAAATGTCAGCCTGGCTATATCCATCCCTAAAATGACATTGACGGAGACAATACAGATCTGCCTTGCTCAGCATCTGAACACATTCAAAATTTCACATGTAGTTGGAGGTTTAAAAAAAAGGAGCAAGGGGTGTGAGGGTAGTTCAGTGGTAGAATTCTCACCTGCCTTGCAGGAGACCTGGGCTCAATTCCTGGTCTGTGCACTTCCCAAAAAACAAACAAGCAAAACAACAACAACAAAATTCAACCAATGGTGCTGCAATAAGAGGATACTCATATGGAAAATAATGAAATGTGACACCGCCGTATAACATACAAAAAATAACAGGAGCAAATCTCATATAAAATGGCCAAAAGGTCCCAAGACACAGCTGGAACTTAAAATTTTAGGACCTACCTTGTAACCTTTTCAAGTCCACAGGGTCAAGGGCAGCGACAGCTTCGGAGACCCGGGAAGGTCTGCTAATTCCTGCATTATTAACCGCCCTCACCCGGAATACGTAAGACCTTCCTTCAAAGAGTCCAGTCACAGGGTATTGGCAGATTTTTACTGGTGCATCATTGCACTGAACCCAGTTATTAGTTCCCACTTCGCACCTTCAAATAAGGAAAAAAAAAAAAAAAGCAGAGAATAGCCTATCTCTCAGTTTTAAAAATGTATACAGATATATAGCAATTATAAATTAAGAAAATATATCAAGTTGGCAAAATCTACAGTGTCAAAATATTGATTTATATAAGTAGTTGTATAAATAAATACAGTACTACTTAGCAAATGTAATAAAATATCATATGTGTGTGCATCCTAAACCTTGACAATTTATAGCTGAAGATCAATTTCTACCTCAAACACATTTCAGCAAAGTCCTTTTCAAAAAGTTATTTTCGATCAATCCTGTTAAGTTCTTTTTTCAAATTTTATCACAAAATCACAAGGTTCCCCTAAGCTTCCTAGCATGTCTATTGCCAAGGCTCCAGAAATGAAATAGCTCTTCATTCTGTGTCCCCAAACACACTTGTTAGGTTCTGTTTTCAAATTATATCCCAAAATCACAAAGTTCCCTTAGGCTTCCTAGCATGTCTATTGCCAACACTCCAAAAATGAAATAGCTCTTCATTCTGTGTCTCCAAAGACACTTCTCTAGTGAGCCACAGGTGTCAATTCTCCTTGGAATGCAGGCTCACAGCCTATTTCCACTAATGTTAAGATGTTTCTTTAAAAATTAATATTTTTAACTAGAAACCTGAACCTGTAGAAAATATTAACTTTCAGTTATCACAGGTTGAGAAATTTAAATTAAAAAAAAATTCACGTTAATTTTTTAGCATGAAAATAAGTTCGGAAAATGTTGTCTTTCTGAGCTGTTCAACTTCAGAATTGTACCTTCAGTTTTGAAAGAATCAACCCTCTTTTCTTATAACTATTTATAGTTTTTAAACCAAAATTCTTGGACCCATTTTTTTTTGTTTGTTTGTTTGTTTTTTTGTTTTGTTTTGTTTTTTAATATTTTTTTGTTTTGTTTTTTAATATTTTTTATTGAGAAATCTTCACACACATACAGTCCATACATGGTGTACAATTAATGGCTCACAATATCATCACATAGTTGTGTATTCATCACCAGGGTCATTTTTAAAACATTTGCATCACTCCAGAAAAAGAAAAAGAAGAAGTTCATACATCCCATACCCCTACCCCTCCCTCTCATTGACCACCAGTATTTCAATCTACCCTTTTTTTTTTTTACCCATTACTTTTTTTTTTTTTTAAACTTTTTATTAATTAAAAAACTTAACAAAAGAACATTAATATATCATTCTTGGACCCATTTTTGATGTCCAGTTTAACCAAAGAGTATGACAACGTCAAAACTGAAAGTTTGGGCAGGGAAAAATACTCAGTTTACATCAATAACAGGCAGGTTGTTGGGACAGGAGTTAGGTAAGGGAAGGGGCTGCAGACTCTACCTCCAAAACTGGTCCTGCTGCTTTTACTTGTTGTTGTTAATGAAGCGAGAAAGGAGTGTGGTTTATTAACAGAGAGGGGGCATGAAATCGTTTTTGCCAACCTGACTGGAAAAAGCTGTCTAACATCACGGGGGAATAGTTTTGTCTTTTGTTTTTGTTTTGTCTTTTGTTTTATAATTCAAGTTAAATCTTGACTAATGCATACAGCAAATCTATCTCTAGATCATTAAAATATCACCAGGTGGTAAATAGTTTAGTTAAACAAGTAGCATTGTTGAGGTCCAGAAAATAAAATTTAATCAACATATTCCAAAAAAAAACATAGAGCTGACTGATTTTTTCCTGAAATAGCCATCTCATTTTGTTGTTTTACATATATATGTAAACTGCATATTCTTAAATTACATATATGTAAACTATACATTTACTTAATACTTATTAATCTTATATAGATGCAAAAACCATATTTATTTATGTATATACATGTGTATTTAAGCTCTTATAGGGCACTATCTCTTATATCCAATAACTTATATCCTCCCATCTTACCTCTAAATTTATTTTCTTTAACAATAATTTATTTCAATGATTGAAAGTTAAAATTTAAGGCAATAATTATATATCTGGTAAATTAATTGGCTCTTCTCAGGTTTCTTCCCAGGCTATGAGCACTATACCAAATGAAGGAAAATTCAAGAGTTAAAACCCCATTGATATTAATGATGATATAAACTTAAGTTATTAACTCAAAGATAAATTTCAATTTTTATACTTAGAAACTCCAGTATTTTATACTTGAAACCAACAAGAAAATCTTATTACTTAATAGAGAAAAGAATAGAAATTTGAGTAGAAATGAACTAGCATTGTTTTCAGCTGCATCCTCTACCTCCAAAAAATAGTAAATAGTCTCTACTTTCTTTTTCTTGGAAGGGAGAAACAAAATGCTGAACAATAAACCTGTTAAATTAGAACATCTTTCCCAGGCATAGCGCACAGGCCTGAGAGCTCAGCAAAGCTGCGAAATCAGGGCTCAGAGCACGACTGCAGAAATAGCACGGGATTTGTCGCAGGGTGTTGAGCAGACAAAGTCTCCAGTTACAACAAAAAGATATCCGTGGTTGCATTAGGTTCAGCCTATTTGACAATATTGACCAATTATCTAGTCAGGAAAGTTAAATAACCAAAATAGCAATGTACCCAGATCCAATCGATATTAGTGAAATGAAATTGCATTTAGAAAAACATCCAAATATATGATCCACGACAGCATTCATTTCAGGAATGAACTGGCTCTGTAGGAATTCCATGCGCACCCACCTGTCAACGAAATAGCCAATGACAGGACTCTCGGTGGTTGTGTTGGGTGGTTTCCAAGTCACGATGACATAATCTCGGTTTGCGTCATGACATCGCAAATCCATGGGAGCCCCGGGAGCTCCTGTGACTAAGGGATCAGCATCTGTGGCAAAAGGAATATAGAAAAGGCACGTGTTCAGATCATTCTAATGTTTGAGAGTCCGTGTAAAGCCTATTGATGGCTTCTTCAATCTCAAAATCCTATCTGCTTGATTTGGTCCACTGTTTAATCCTAATGCTCAAATGGCTTGAATATATTGCCTTTAGTAATCCAGCTGGTAAAATCTTATATTTTCTTGACTAGGATGGATTGGTGACAAGCAATATAAATATATTCATATGTTTTAAAACTAAAAAAAATTGGAGCCTCTATAAAATGCTTGACTATGACTTTTCACAATTGGATCTAAATTTGAAGCTCACCTCTGGACTATGTGCTGTCGAAAATTTACTGATGAAATGATAATAATAATTTGTCCTTTCAAACATCTGAGAAATATTAGACATTTTTACGTTTCAAAATCCTGAGAAAATTTGAGATTTTTTTTTAATTGTTCTGCAAGTTGTGAGAAATTGTGATGTATGATTGTGATGCAGTTGTTTTGTTTTCAAATTTTAATTACAGCTGCACTGAAGGCCGTCAGAGTTATTTAGAAAACTAGTACGCTGAACATTTAATTCCCTTATCTAAAATATGTATTTACTCAGTAACCATGTGTGTTAGTTAGATTCAGTTGTCAACTTGGCCAGGTGAGCATACCTAGTCTTGTTGCTGCGGACATAAGCCAACGGTATGTGAACCTCATCTGTTGCCAGTTACATCTGCAGTCAGCTAGGAGGCGTGTCTGCTGCAATGAGTGACGTTTGGCTTAATTGGCTGGTGCTTAAATGAGAGAATGCAACGTAGCACAGCCT